>JAWPHD010012430.1:0-75864 GCA_037043455.1 Cyrtodaria siliqua | reverse complement strand
GAAATTACAACAAATCAGAAGAAAACTCAGCATTTTGTTTCAATTTATGATAAGATATGCTGACATTAGAATCATTTTAACATTGTCAGTTGATGCAATAAGAATGCAATTTAACATGTGTCAATAAAAGTTATATAAGTGTAGTCCACATTGTTTGTTCTAGTCTTGCAACAATGGAAATACATATTTCCTAGACTAAACTTACAATATGTCTTTATAGCAAAACAACAATTTGTGTAGATTGTTTGGTAAATAATTCACTAGATCTGTAAGACCCGAGTCTCAGGTTCGCGAATACTGCAGTGTCTGACATCGCATGAATTATTACCTATAATTTGAGCCATAGGACATGGATACCCCTGTTATTGCTTCACATTTTAATAAGGCTATTGCCTTTCTGACATTAATTGGATACCTGGCCAAGACATTGTGCCCATATAAAATTTGACCAAGTTTAGAGAAGATTGGATAACAATTATCAAAGTTAAGCCCGGACAACATTTACGATACAGACACACTGACTGACACAAGAATAGATGGACGGACAGGGGTAATACTATATGCCCTTATGCTTTTATTAGAATCATTTTAACATTTTTAATTGATGCAATATGAATGTTATTCAAAACCTTTATTCAAGTCTAGCAACAACACAAATAAATATTGCCAGACAGAATTTACAATACTTACAAAAGACAGTAATGTATTTATAAGAAATTTAACTTCTACTGAAATCATTTTAACATGATTGTGTCAAGACAGAAATTACAACAAAACAGAAAAGAAAACAGCATTATACTTCAACTTATAAGATAAGCTGACATTAGAATCATTTAAACATCGTCAGTTGATGCAATAAGAATGCAATTCAACATATTTAAGTCTAGCAACACTAATAAATATTACTAGACATAAAACAGCATTTGATTGTATTTATAAAAAGTTATGCTATTATTAGAATTATTCTAACATTGCCAATGTTGCAATATGAATGCAGTTCAACATCTTATAAAAGTCTAGTAACAATATAAATAAATATTATTCGACAGAATTGACAATATTGACTGAAGAAACTGCATTTTTAAAATTTTATATTATTAAATAGAAATGCATTTATTGGAATCATTTTAACATGTGTCAATAGGGATAAATCAGGGCTAAATCTCAGTGATGTCTTATATTGTGTAAATCACTCAAGACGATGTCCCACATATGTACCTGTACTTTTGTACAGGTACCGTGTAAGTAACTGTTTGTCCGAAATGATAACGACCATTTCAATTTATTTAGAACAGACTATCATCGAGACTGAGCCCTAAAAATATTATATGAATGTAGTCCACATTGTTCTAGTATTGCAACAATGGAAATACATATTTCTTAGATATACAGTATGTCTTTATGAAACAAAGGCAACTTGTGTAGTGTTTGGTAAATAATTCACTAGATCTGTAAGACCGGAGTCACAGGTATGCGGAACACTGCAGCGTCTGACATCAAATGAATTATTACCTATAATCTGAGCCATTGTTTTTAATTAATAAAAAGTCATGCTGTTATTTAAATCATTTTTAGTTTTAACTGATGCAATATGAATATTATTCAAATCTAGCAATAATACAAATAAATACTGCTAGACAGATATTACAACATAACTGAAGAAAACAGCATTTTTTGTTGCAATTTACATGAGATATACTGACATTAGAATCATTTTAACATTGTCAATTTATGCGATATGAATGCAATTCAACATATTTAAGTTTATCAACTACAAAAATAAATATTACTAAATATAATAGCATTTGATTGTATTTAAAAGAAGTTATGCTATTATTAGAATTAATTTAACATTGTCAATTGTTGCAATAAGAATCCAATTCAACATATTTATTCAAGTCTAGCAACAACCCAAAATAAATATTACTTGACAGAATTTACAATATTGACTGAAGAAAACTTCATTTTGTTTTCTTTCCATATACATATTAATGCCATCATTGGAATCATTTTAACACGTGTTAATAAATGTTATATAAGTGTAGTCCACATTGTTTGTTCTAGTCTTGCAACAATGGAAATACATATTTCCTAGACTGAACTTACAATATGTCTTTATAGCAAAACAGCAATTTGTGTAGGTTGTTTGGTTAGTAATTCACTTGATTTGTAAGACCCGAGTCACAGGTTCGTGAATACTGCAGTGTCTGACATCGCATGAATTATTACCTATAATTTGAGCCATAGGACATGGTTGCTCCCGCTATTGCTTCACATTTTAATAAGGCTATTGCTTTTCTAACATAAATTGGTTACCTGGCCAAGACATTGTGCCCATATACAATTTGACCAAGTTTAGAGAAGATTGGATAACAATTATCAAAGATAAGTCCAGACAACATTTACGATACGGACACACTGACTGACACAAGAATAGATGGACGGACAGGGGTAATACTATATGCCCTTATACAATTCTTCGAATAGCAGGGGCGTAAAAAGTTATCCTATTATTAGAATAATTTTAGCATTTTAAATTGATGCAATATCTATGTTATTCAAAACCTTTATTCTGATCCAGCAATAACACAAATAAATATTGCAAGACAGAATTTACAACATACGAAAACCGCATTTTTTTCTCAATTTATAAGAAGATTTGCTGATTGAATTGAATTTGGTTTTAAGGAGCACCAACACATGAAAGGTTTTATTGTGCCAGCCAGGCTCTTCCTCCATTTACATCAAGACAAAACATGTAGAATGGGCCTAGAACTTTCTTATCTGCAGATCTGCAGAATTGCTGCAAATTCTATAGTAGAATGGAAGATATGCAGATATTAGAATAATTTTAACATTCTCAACTCATGTAATAAGAATACAATTCAACATATTTAAGTCTAGCAAGAACACAAATATTGCTAGACATAAAACAGCATTTTGCCTGTATTTATTAGAAGTTATGCTATTATTAGAATTAATTTAATGTTGTCAATTGTTGCAATAAGAATCCAATTCAACATATTTATTCAAGTCTAGCAACAACACAAATAAAAATTACTTGACAGAATTTACAATATTGACTGAAGAAAACTGCATTTTGTTTTCTTTCCATATACATATCAATGACATTATTGGAATCATTTTAACATGTGTCAATAAATGTTATATAAGTGTAGTACATATTGTCCTAGTCTTGCAACAATGGAAATACATATTTCCTATACTTAACTCACAATATGTCTTTATAGCAAAACAGCAATTTGTGTAGATTGTTTGGTAAATAATTCATTAGATCTGTAAGACCCGAGTCACAGGTTCGTGAATACTGCAGTGTCTGACATCGCATGAATTATTACCCATAATTTGAGCCATAGGACATGGTTGCTCCCGCTATTGCTTCCCATTTTAATAAGGCTATTGCCTTTCTGACATTAATTGGTTACCTGGCCAAGACATTGTGCCCATATACAATTTGATCAAGTTTAGAGAAGATTGGATAACAATTATCAAAGATAAGTCTGGACAACATTTATGATACGGACATACTGACTGACACAAGAATAGATGGACGGACAGGGGTAATACTATATGCCCTTATACAATTCTTCGAATAGCAGGGGCGTAAAAAGTTATCCTATTATTAGAATAGTTTTAGCATTTTAAATTGATGCAATATCTATGTTATTCAAAACCTTTATTCTAGCCCAGCAATAACACAAATAAATATTGCAGGACAGAATTTACAACATATGAAAACAGCATTTTTTTTCTCAATTTATAAGAAGACTTGCTGATTGAATTGAATTTGGTTTTAAGGAGCACCAACACATGAAAGGTTACATTGCACCAGCCAGGCTCTTCCTCCATTTACATCAAGATAAAACATGGAGAATGGGCCTAGAACTTTCTTATCTGCAGATCTGCAGAATTGCTGCAAATTCTATAGTATAATGGAAGATATGCTGATATTAGAATAATTTTAACATTCTCAATTAATGTAATAAGAATGCAATACAACATATTTAAGTCAAGCAAGAACACAAATATTGCTAGACATAAAAAAGCATTTTGCCTGTATTTATAAGAAGTTATGCTATTACTAGAATTAACGTTGTCAATTGTTGCAATAAGAATCCAATTCAACATATTTATTCAAGTCAAGCAACAACACAAATAAATATTACTTGACAGAATTTACAATATTGACTGAAGAAAACTGCATTTTGTTTTCTTTCCATATACATATTAATGCCATTATTGGAATCATTTTAACATGTGTCAATAAATGTTATATAAGTGTAGTCCACATTGTCATATTCTTGCAACAATGGAAATACATTTTTTCTAGACTGAACTTACAATATGTCTTTATAGCAAAACAGCAATTTGTGTAGATTGCTTGGTAAATAATTCACTAGATCTGTAAGACCCGAGTCACAGGTTCGTGAATACTGCAGTGTCTGACATCGCATGAATTATTACCTATAATTTGAGCCATAGGACATGGTTGCTCCTGCTATTGCTTCACATTTTAATAAAGCTATTGCCTTTCTGACATTAATTGGTTACCTGGCCAAGACATTGTGCCAATATACAATTTGACCAAGTTAAGAGAAGATTGGATAACAATTATCAAAGATAAGTATGGACAACATTTATGATACGGACACACTGACTGACACAAGAATAGATGGACGGACAGGGGTAATACTATATGCCCTAATACAATTCTTCGAATAGCAGAGGCGTAAAAAGTTATCCTATTATTAGAATAATTTTAGCATTTTAAATTGATGCAATATCTATGTTATTCAAAACCTTTATTCTAGTCCAGCAATAACACAAATAAATATTGCAGGACAGAATTTACAACATATGAAAACAGCATTTTTTTCTCAATTTATAAGAAGATTTGCTAATTGAATTGAATTTGGTTTTAAGCAGCACCAGCACATGAAAGGTTATATTGCGGCAGCCAGGCTCTTCCTCCATTTACATCAAGACAAAACATGGAGAATGGGCCTAGAACTGTCTTATCTGCAGATCTGCAGAATTGCTGCAAATTCTATAGTATAATGGAAGATATGCTGATATTAGAATAATTTTAACTTTCTCAATTGATGTAATAAGAATGCAATTCAACATATTTAAGTCTAGCAAGAACACAAATATTGCTAGACATAAAACAGCATTTTGCCTGTATTTATAAGAAGTTATGCTATTATTAGAATTAATTTAACGTTGTCAATTGTCGCAATAAGAATCCAATTCAACATATTTATTCAAGTCTAGCAACAACACAAATAAATATTACTTGACAGAATTTACAATATTGACTGAAGAAAACTGCTCTTTCCATATACATATTAATGCCATTATTGGAATCATTTTAACATGTGTAAATAAATGTTATATAAGCGTAGTCCACGTTGTCCTAGTCTTGCAACAATGGAAATACATATTTCCTAGACTGAACTTACAATATGTCTTCATTGCAAAACAGCAATTTGTGTAGATTGTTTGGTAAATAATTCACTAGAACTGTAAGACCCGAGTCACAGGTTCGTGAATACTGCAGTGTCTGACATCGCATGAATTATTACCTATAATTTGAGCCATAGGACATGGTTGCTCCCGCTATTGCTTCACATTTTAATAAGGCTATTGCTTTTCTAACATAAATTGGTTACCTGGCCAAGACATTGTGCCCATATACAATTTGACCAAGTTTAGAGAAGATTGGATAACAATTATCAAAGATAAGTCTGGACAACATTTATGATACGGACATACTGACTGACACAAGAATAGATGGACGGACAGGGGTAATACTATATGCCCTTATACAATTCTTCGAATAGCAGGGGCGTAAAAAGTTATCCTATTATTAGAATAGTTTTAGCATTTTAAATTGATGCAATATCTATGTTATTCAAAACCTTTATTCTAGCCCAGCAATAACACAAATAAATATTGCAGGACAGAATTTACAACATATGAAAACAGCATTTTTTTTCTCAATTTATAAGAAGACTTGCTGATTGAATTGAATTTGGTTTTAAGGAGCACCAACACATGAAAGGTTACATTGCACCAGCCAGGCTCTTCCTCCATTTACATCAAGATAAAACATGGAGAATGGGCCTAGAACTTTCTTATCTGCAGATCTGCAGAATTGCTGCAAATTCTATAGTATAATGGAAGATATGCTGATATTAGAATAATTTTAACATTCTCAATTAATGTAATAAGAATGCAATACAACATATTTAAGTCAAGCAAGAACACAAATATTGCTAGACATAAAAAAGCATTTTGCCTGTATTTATAAGAAGTTATGCTATTACTAGAATTAACGTTGTCAATTGTTGCAATAAGAATCCAATTCAACATATTTATTCAAGTCAAGCAACAACACAAATAAATATTACTTGACAGAATTTACAATATTGACTGAAGAAAACTGCATTTTGTTTTCTTTCCATATACATATTAATGCCATTATTGGAATCATTTTAACATGTGTCAATAAATGTTATATAAGTGTAGTCCACATTGTCCTATTCTTGCAACAATGGAAATACATTTTTTCTAGACTGAACTTACAATATGTCTTTATAGCAAAACAGCAATTTGTGTAGATTGCTTGGTAAATAATTCACTAGATCTGTAAGACCCGAGTCACAGGTTCGTGAATACTGCAGTGTCTGACATCGCATGAATTATTACCTATAATTTGAGCCATAGGACATGGTTGCTCCTGCTATTGCTTCACATTTTAATAAAGCTATTGCCTTTCTGACATTAATTGGTTACCTGGCCAAGACATTGTGCCAATATACAATTTGACCAAGTTAAGAGAAGATTGGATAACAATTATCAAAGATAAGTATGGACAACATTTATGATACGGACACACTGACTGACACAAGAATAGATGGACGGACAGGGGTAATACTATATGCCCTAATACAATTCTTCGAATAGCAGAGGCGTAAAAAGTTATCCTATTATTAGAATAATTTTAGCATTTTAAATTGATGCAATATCTATGTTATTCAAAACCTTTATTCTAGTCCAGCAATAACACAAATAAATATTGCAGGACAGAATTTACAACATATGAAAACAGCATTTTTTTCTCAATTTATAAGAAGATTTGCTAATTGAATTGAATTTGGTTTTAAGCAGCACCAGCACATGAAAGGTTATATTGCGGCAGCCAGGCTCTTCCTCCATTTACATCAAGACAAAACATGGAGAATGGGCCTAGAACTGTCTTATCTGCAGATCTGCAGAATTGCTGCAAATTCTATAGTATAATGGAAGATATGCTGATATTAGAATAATGTTAACTTTCTCAATTGATGTAATAAGAATGCAATTCAACATATTTAAGTCTAGCAAGAACACAAATATTGCTAGACATAAAACAGCATTTTGCCTGTATTTATAAGAAGTTATGCTATTATTAGAATTAATTTAACGTTGTCAATTGTCGCAATAAGAATCCAATTCAACATATTTATTCAAGTCTAGCAACAACACAAATAAATATTACTTGACAGAATTTACAATATTGACTGAAGAAAACTGCTCTTTCCATATACATATTAATGCCATTATTGGAATCATTTTAACATGTGTAAATAAATGTTATATAAGCGTAGTCCACGTTGTCCTAGTCTTGCAACAATGGAAATACATATTTCCTAGACTGAACTTACAATATGTCTTCATTGCAAAACAGCAATTTGTGTAGATTGTTTGGTAAATAATTCACTAGAACTGTAAGACCCGAGTCACAGGTTCGTGAATACTGCAGTGTCTGACATCGCATGAATTATAACCTATAATTTGAGCCATAGGACATGGTTGCTCCCGCTATTGCTTCACATTTTAATAAGGCTATTGCCTTTCTGACATTAATTGGTTACCTGGCCAAGACATTGTGCCCATATACAATCTGACCAAGTTTCGAGAAGATTGGGTAACAATTATCAAAGTTAAGTCCGAACAACATTTACGACACAGACTAATGCAAGAATAGATGGACGGACAGGGGTAATACTATATGCCCTCACACAATTCTTCGAATAGCAGGGGGGCGTAAAATGTAATGCTATTATTAGAATAATTTTAATATTTTAAATTGAAGCAATATCTATGTTATTCAAAACCTTTATTCTTGTCCAGCAATAACACAAATAAATATTGCAAGACAGAATTTTCAATACGGACTTCTTAAAAAGAGTATTATTTTGCATTTATAACAAATCATACCTCATCATTTTAAAAATATGTATCAATTAGTCTAGGCCTAAAAAAAATAATTGTGTGGTTCGCGTCACCCGACCCTACCTACCAATACCCGCCGACCCTGACGTTTTTTTGGTCCATTTCGAAAAAAAAAAAAAAAAAAATCCGACCTACCCTACCTACCAATTTTGAACATGTTACCAGAACCACACTTTTTTTTTTTTTAGGCCCTATGAATGTTTGTTCTAGTCTTGCAACAATGGAAATACATATTTCCTTGAATGAACGTACAATAATGTCTTTAAAGCAAAACAGCAATTTGTGTAGATAGTTTGGTAACAATTCACTAGAACTGTAAGACTTGAGTCACAGGTTCGCAAAATACTGCAGCGTCTGACATCATGAATTATTACCTATAATTTGAGCCATGTCTTTTTAATTGATAAAATATGAATGTTATTCAAACTCTTTACTCAAAACTAGCAATAACAGAAATAATAATTGCTTGGCAGAATTTACAATAAAACTGAAGAAAACACAATTTATTTCAATTTATAAGAATATATGAATATATTAGAATTATTTTAACATCGTCATTTGTTGCAATATGAATGCAATTCAACATATTTAAGTCTAGCAACAACATAAATAGATATAACTAGACATTAAACAGCATTCGTTTGTAGTTATAAAAGGTTATGCTATTATTAGAATTCAACATCTTATTGAAGTCTAGCAACAACATATTATTACTCAACAGCATTGACAATATTGACTTAAGAAAAACTGCAGTTTAATAAAATATAAATGCATTTATTGGAATCATTTTAACATATGTCAATACGGAAAATCTGGGCTAAATCTCAGTGATGTCTTATATTGTGTAAACCGCTCAAGACAATGTCCAACATAATATACCTATACTTTTTGTATAGGTACGGTGTAAGTAACTGTTTGTCCGAAATCATAATGACCTTTTCAATTTAAGTAGAACATACTATCATCGAGACTGAGCCCTATAAATGTTATATGAATGTAGTCCACATTGTTCTAGTGTTGCAACAATGGAAATACATATTTCTTAAGACTGAACTTACAATATGTCTTTATAATTTGTGTAGTGTTTGGTAAATAATTCACTAGATCTGTAAGACCCGAGTCACAGGTATGCGGAACACTGCAGCGTCTGACATCACATGAATTATTACCTATAATTTGAGCCATTGTTTTTAATTTATAAAAAGTCATGCTGTTATAAAAATCATTTTTATTTCAATTCATGCAACATGAATGTTCATCAACATCTTTATTCAAGTCTAGCAACAATACAAATAATATTGCTAGACAGAAATTACAACATAATTGAAGAAAACAGCATTTTTTGTTTCAATTTACATGAGATATGCTGATATTAGAATCATTTTAACATTGTCAATTGATGCAATATGAATGCAATTCAACATATTTAAGTCTATCAACAACACAAATATTACTAGACATAATATAGCATTTGATTGTATTTAAAAGAAGTTATGCTATTATTAGAATTATTTTAACATAATTGTGAATTGTTGCAATAAGAATGCAATTCGACATCTTTATTCAAGTTTAGCAACAACACAAATATTACAATATTGACTGAAGAAAACAGCATTTGGTTTTCATTTTTAGATAAAAATAATTCCATTATTGGAATCATTTTATCATGTGTCAATAAACGCTATCATAGGAATGTAGTCTGTTCTAGTCTTGCAACAATGGAAATACATATTTCCTAGACTGAACTTAAAATAAAGTCTTTATAGCAAAACAGCAATTTGTGCAGACTGTTTGTAAATAATTCACTAGATCTGTAAGACCCGAGTCACAGGTTCATGGAATACTGCAGGGTCTGACGTCACATGAATTATTGCCTATAATTTCAGCCACTGATAATTTAGACAGTGTATGCTGCTAACTGAATCATTTTACTACTGAATATGAGCACCATTGCTACCACTGAGCAATATGAATGTTTTCAAAATCTCTATTCAAATTTAACAATGACACATACATATGCTGAAATACAAAATGTACAATACTGTGGTAAGAAAACAGCATTTCTTTGTATATATAAATATAAGTGTTGCCCATTAATGAAATCATTTTAACATTTTCAATGAATGCAAGAAGAATGCTATTCAAAATCCTAACACTAGTCTAGCAATGCAAGGTGTATTGCTCTGAAATGATTACAATATTGAGATCAGATAGTATTTATAAGATTTTATATTTTATTGGAACATTTTAACATTGTCAACTGATTCCTTATGGGTGTAATTCAACAACGTTATTCCAGTCTAACAACAACACAAATAAATACTGCTAGACAGAATTTACAATATTGCCTTAAGAAAACTACGAATTTGTTTTTATTTATAATTTAAATTTATAATTTAAACTGCTATTGGAAGCAGTTTTACTTCGTTAATTGGTGCAATATGAATGCAATTCAATATTTTGTTGAAGTCAAGCAATCACAAAAATAATATTACTAGACAAAATTAACATCTAACTTGAAACTAGAATTGTGTCCATAAGACACGGATGCCCCATATTATTAAAGAAATTATTTTTTGAACAACAGTAATTGCGTGAAATTTTACTATTCCATATTCGAAGGAGCATAACTCTGAAATGAGAGAGGCGATGGTGCCCGATTATTGAACTTGACCAACACATTATGTCCATATACAATTTTGATTAGGTTTGGAGAAGATTGGATAACAGTTACCCAAGTTAAGAGTCCAGACAACTTTTAATTTCATGAAGTTGTACTATTCCAAGGGACGTAACTCTGAAATTACCAAGGTGATGGGGCCAATTAATGAACTTGGCCGAGACATTGTGCCCATATACAAATTGACTTAGTAACATTTTTGGTACGAATGCACTGACAGGGGTAACACTATATATGCCTTTTATATGCATAAAAAACTTCAAAAATCACAGCATTGTCTTTTCAAGAAGATATCATATTGTTATTGGAATCATTTAAACATTTTCAAAAACAAAATTCTAGGCTACAATGGAAAATGTATTGCTAGGCCAAATTTACAATACTGAGATAAGAAAACAGCATTTTCTGTATACATATGAAGTTATGATTGGATCATTTTAACATTGTCAATTGATTCAATATATATAATGCAATGCAACCTCTTTATTTAAAGTAGCTATCCCGCCAACATTAGCCAAATTTGACAACATATATACACCGTTTCTTAACCTACTGATTACAAGGTATATATATATTACATATTTTGAGAATACAAAATCTATAGACACAATATAAATGGCTTTAACCAACCACGCCAAATCCCAAAACTGGAGCGTTGAATTAAAAGTTACTAACTCATAATTCATTTTAAGCATAATCAATCACGGGTATTTTAAAAACAAGTAAAAAATTCTACCTTTAATCGGCATATATACATTAGTATATGACCTGAACACCTGAAAAGTTTTGATAAAACGGTTTTGTAGCGTAATTTTGCCGTTATTTGGCGGATTAGTTTCTTTAAGTCCAGCAACTACACAAATAAATAGTGTTAGACAGAATTTACAAAAACAGCATTTTTTTAATTTAATTTATAAGAAGTTTTGCTGCTATTGGAAACACATTTTCAACTGCTATTAATATGAATATATAATTTAACATCTTTATTCAAGTCTAGTAACTACACAAATAAATATTACTAGACAGAATTATAGTGAGTTAAGAAAACAGTATTTTTTAATTCATATCTTATGCTGCTATTGGAATCATTTTAACATTGTCAATAGATTTAATTCTAAGGTAACTCAATATCTTAATTCTAGTCTAGCCAATCCATATGGCTACTCCTCCTGAACATCTCAACAGTTTTTGATGTAGTAGGAAATATCAGTATGAAGTCTAGTTATCATTTCGTCATGCTGTTCCGGTCCATTAACTTTTTGCATTCATTTAATTTATAATACATGTTATTCTTGACATTTATTCAAGTCTAGCAATGACTTCAGTGCCCTAGATAGCATTTGCAACTGTAATGGTAATTCACTCAAATTAAAAATAATTGAAAATAATCAGTAACTCGAAAAAAACAACAAGAGCTGTCAGATGACAGAGTGCTCGACTTTCAAGGCCTTGTCTATTTATTGGAAAAATAAGTTGAAAGGGGCATAATTCTGCAATGTTCATGACAGAGTTTGATTACCGTAAAAGATTACACAAACAAGAGCTGTCAGATGACAGTGGGCTCGACTTTCAAGGCTTTGTCTATTGATTGGAAAAATAAGTTGAAAGGGGCATAATTCTGCAACGTTCATGACAGAGTTATGAAACTTGTCTGTACGAAATGAAAGTGAATACATGTATAAAGTTTTATTGAGTTTTAGTGTTTTCTGAGATGTGAGATTACCGTAATGTGTGTGATACGTATCTGGAATGAATGTCTGGAAAACTATTTGGGTAACTGACTATATTTAACCCTTAACCTGCTACATATATCAGGGTTTCCCCCAGGATCATAAGGCATGTCGCATGCAACATGCCTTCCTGGAAAAGAAAGGAAAAACAACATGCCTTCATCAGAGCAACATGCCTTAAGATTTTCTTAATTTTCATGAATAACAGATTTAAAAGAAGAAAAATAGAATTTCTAGGGTGATCCTTGTTCCTTTTGCACCAAAATCATAAAAGTATATTTTTTCAAGCCCAGTTTGGTAAATGTACTGTCAGAACAACATGCCTTCACAATTTTCTGGGGGAAACCCTGTATATATAATAGGACTGTTCTTTCTTTTAATTAAGACCATTCCATTTATGTGACAAAGGGGTGTTTTGGGGGAAATGACTGATCAGCAGCCAGACATTGTAAACCCTGATCAGCCTGCGGGTTAAGGGTTAACTAAGTGAAGTATGAGGATACACTGCTTATCTGGGGCACTGATGACAAGTGTATTGCTAAACAGAATTTACAATATTGACCTAGAAAACGACATTTATTTTATTTATAACAAGGTATATATATGATGCTAATTTTAACATTGTCAATGGATGCAATATCAATATGCTATTCAAAATCTGTATTTTATAAGAACAACTTAAACAGAACCCCGAAGAGGACCTGTATAAATCTACTAGTTTAAGGCTATATAGTGTCCAAAAGGTTCTAATGATAAACATTTGACACATTTGATGGTAAATATAAGCTCACCTGGCTGAATAGCCTGGCCTTCAGCCATAATAAGAGCTAATAAATATTGCAGTTAAAATCAATGTGATTAAAACTCTAAAAGTACATATCATAGTTTATCTAAAAGATTAATCAGTTATATATATATAAATAAAAAAACTTGCAATATCTCTTAAAGGGTCCATCAGGATTTAGGGGTTAAATATACCAAAATTATAAACAGTTGTCACGTGGAATACCTCTGCCTGATCTAGCCGCCATGCCGCATTGTAATACTTTACAAATTTGTTACCACTACTTAGTTTAAAATAACTAACCCTCGGGCATAACCGTACTTAGGAAATACATTCAGGTTTTTTATTTATTTGTATTTAATTTCTTTTGGCTTATTTATTTCATTTTTGTCAATTTAATACAGAAATAATGTTTTAAATGATTCTGAAAAACTATCAATCCTGATGAAATTCCTTTAAATTACATGATATTGATGCACAGTTATAATTCATTGAAAAAAAATTGTTATGGTTATGAAATTGTACTTAGAAAACAGGGACACATATGCCTCTGTTGGAAGCTACATTTATGTTCCTTATATGCCATTGTCACCAAACCATCAAGATTGATTACATCATCAACAACATTCTTAATCACAAAGGGTTTAATGTTCACTTGGCTAAGAGTTTACGTTAGCATTAGAGAAACATTTATACTGTCAAAACCATATTTATTATACAGAAATGTGCACATACCCTGCATATTAATATTTACAAATTTAAAGTAAGCAATTTTGTAAAATTTGGGTATTATTTATCTTGCTTATAAAATCATGTGGAGTTGTAAAAAATCTATAAAGTGGGCTTTGGAAAGTGAACAAGTCCACCTCTAGTGTGCCCTTGGTGAAAGAACTAGAAATCCAAGTGCAGACACAATGTTGTTTCACTGAGGGAATTCTCCTCTTGGCACAATGGCAGGTGGACTATAACTCTTAGAACTGCACCATTGTGAGGCTCTGCTAGGGACTATAGAACTTGAGTACGCAATGCGAGCAGCATTGTTAAGGACTTGCATAATGGCAGAGGGACTTATATATTAAGAGCTACACAGAGAACTAGAAACCTTAGTCAACACAATGTCTGCAGAGGAATCAATGTGGAATTACCAGGGAGTACAAAGTATTAGAGGTTCCTGGTGCTACCCTTACCAGGGAGTACAAAGTATTAGAGGTTCCTGGAGCTACCCTTACCAGGGAGTACAAAGTATTAGAGGTTCCTGGTGCTACCCTTACCAGGGGGTACAAAGTATTAGAGGTTCCTGGTGCTAGCCTTACCAGGGAGTAAAAGCTATTAGAGGTTCCTGGTGCTACTCTTAACAATAAATATGGAAACTGACCAATATCAAAAAATAAAATATTACAATGCATTTCCTTGGATCACAACAGAAATTAAAGTTTTAATGAAAAAAACAGACAGGCTATACAAGAAAAAGAAGAAATCAGCAGACAAGAAGCATACTATTAAATTTAAAACCACCAAGCATCTATTTCAAAGAAAACTAAGGCATACACAGGAGGAGACAATCATTCTGAAACCAGAAGGCCCAAACACCAGAAGAATCAAACAAAGGAACCTCCATGATATGGTTTTTGGACATACATTAAACACAAATAGACATACAACAGCAACATCACAGCATTTACAGATAATGTAAAACTAGCATCCTAAATTGACAATTTAAATTCATCTTAAGAGGAATCCACAATTACAAGAAATGTTTTTGAAAAGCTCAGGAGACTTCTCTACTGTCCCAGATATAGACATCAACAGAAATGAATTGCAGAAACTTCTAAACAGCTTCAATTCACATAAAGCAGATAGTACTGACAATATAAAACCAACAGCAGATCTCACCTATAAAATCATCTTCAGACAAAGGTGAGTTTCCAGATACATAGAGAACAGCTCTTATGACACAAGCCTTCAAAAAAGGACGGAAGTACCAGGCAGAGAACTACAGGCCCATCTCTCTGATATGTGTGTGCTACAAAATCCTCAAACACATTGCAATCAGCCATGAACAAGCAGCTAAACACAACATCATCTTCTTATTGCAGCATGACTTGTGCAAGGGCAGATCATGTAAAACGCTGAAATTCACAGACATAACAGCAAATATGGAAAATGACAGACAGACAGGCATCCTTATTATGAACTTCAAGGTATTTTATAAAGTCAGCTACATCAAGCTAATGCATAAACTCCACCACTATGTATGGAATATGAGAGAAACCACCAGATAGATAAATGCATTTCTAACAGATCACAGGTAGTTGTTGCTGGGGAATAATCGTTGGACAAGACCAGCGTCGAATCAGGGATAAGTATATAGTACTTGGACAGGGATAGTACTAGGACCAAGCCTATTCATTTCTACATCAATGACATACCCACAACATTGACTTGGTAGATGAGATGGAAAATGGTCTTTCATCCGGACATATGTAACATCCTTACCATTACCAGAAAGAGAAGCGACAGCATCCACTACACAAGCAAGTCCTGCAGCATGTGACTTCAACACAGTATTTAGGACTAGGATGCACATTCAACATTTGGACTAATCAACCATCAGATTCCAGTCATATGAAACCTCAACATCAGATCAGTCAAGGCCCAAACAGACCAGATGCATACAAGCTCGAGTAGGTACAACGATTGTCAGTGCACATTGTCACCAATCGCTACGGTGATAGATCAAGCATTGTTGAGATGATACAAGACAAACTGGAAGAGCCTTGAAAATCGCAGACAGCTTTTTAGCTTAAGACTGATCATGATGTACAAGATCAACAATCAGCTAGAAGCCATTAAAAAAATAGATAGGTTCCACGCGGCTGTCTCACCAGACATATTCTTCCAAAATCCTTTCAATTCCCAACATTTTGCCATGATTTATGGAAGTGGTCTTTCTTTTCCCCTACAATCAAGGACTGAAACAGCCATCCATCAGATAAAGTCTCAGTTGGGTTGCTAGAGTTCACACTCTCTTTCTAAAGCTATTAAAACGTCTTTATTTTTATCTAAGAGATAGACCTGTAAACACAGCTTACACACAAAACTCAATATGGAATGGGACGCCGACGTGATTACATAAGCTCTCTTATTCTTCTTCGAATAGTCGAAATAAAAAGTTTTTTGTTCTTAAAATAACAAAAGTTTTTTTTTTAAATGTGTCTCTTCATGTTTCTTTTTTTAAATTACGACAGGGAAACATGGCCTATGTCTGTTTTTGAAGCACTGAAAAAAAAAAAACTTTAATACATTTGTATGTATCTTCGAGTTTTTTACTTACTTGAAAAGAAACCAGTCAACTTTCATCAAACCTGAACAACACTACACAACCAACTTCAGGTCTCCCCGACTATAATCATCCAGCAGCTTGGACGAGTGGATGGCGGAATCCATGTAGGGTATCCAGGTACCTGTGGTAAATAAAGATTAAAGAATATACTTATTCTGACAATACTGAAAGTATCTTCATTGATAAGGGATACAATTCTATATTTTCATGAGCATGGATGAAGATATTTCAGTACAACTTGTCAAAAGAAACTTTTGTGCTAAAAGGTGACAATGTAAAGTCCAGGGGTGGCAATATCTAGAAAAACACTTATCCTTTAAACCATGAATTTCACTTGTCTATATAATACAAAAGGCTTACATTTTCTTAACAAGAGCTCGGTCTGAGTGTGTCTCGCCCACCTCGGCAAACCGCCTATGAAATATTTTATTAAATTTGTGCTTAAATGATGTCCACCTAAGACAATACTTCATATCAAACAAATAAAAGCGTAGTAGTCATAAGAAGTTAAGTTACAGAGGTTAAGTGGTTTAACCAGGGTGTAGTTGTGGGAAAATAATGCAAAATATGACCTTGGCCTTGGTATTTTTTGTCATCCACCAATGCCAACATACATATGACCAAGTATCAAAGACATAAAGTCAGGCAATCATGAAGCAAACTGAGGTTAAGTTACCTAACAAGGTTGTTACCTGACTAATGTTAAGTTTGGGGGAAATAATGCAAAATATGACCTTGACATTTTTTGTCATCCAGCGATGTCCACCAATGCCAACTAAAACCGGTTGCCTTTTAAGGGCGACTAATATACCCCCTTTACCAGTCCCCCCATTCCCCACCCTACTGTTTGAGTAAAAGATTGAGTGGAATGGGATTTTCTTGATCAGGTACTGGTGGCCTTGACCTTTGACCTACTGACCTCAAAATCAAAAGGGCGCCATCTTTTCATTACAGGCAGTATACCTATTGCAGTATACCTATTAAGTTTCATGAGATTTGCTTCAGGGGGAGAAAAGATATGGAGCGGACAAGAATTTTCATTATCTGGTCCCGGTAACATTGACCTTTGATCTACTGACCTCAAAATTAATAGGGGTCATCCTCCCACCATAGGCAGTTCACCTATAGTTTCATGAGATTTGCTTCAGCGGGACAGGAGTAATGGAACGGACAAGGTTTTATCGGGTCAGGGTGACCTTGACCTTTGACCTACTGACCTCAAAATCAATAGGGGTTGTCCTCTCACCACATGCAGTTCATCTATGAAGTTTCATGAGATTTGCCTCAGCGGGAAAGGAGTTATGGAGCGGATAAGGTTTTGCATTACCGGGTGCTGGTGACCTTGACCTTCAACCTACTGACCTCAAAATCAATAGGTGCCATCCTCTCACCATAACCAGTTCACCTATGAAGTTTCATGAGATTTGCCTCACGGGGAGAGGAGTTATAGTGCGGACAATGTTGCGTCTACAGACAGACGGACAGACAGGGTGAAACCAGTATACCCCTCTAAACTTCGTTTAGCGGTGTATTATTAAACAATACATATGACCAAATATCAAAGACATAAAGTGAGACAATCACATAAAGTTAACTAAGGTTAAGTTACCTAACCAAGGTTACGTTTGGGGAAAATAACGCAAAAGTGACCTTGACCTTGGTAATTTTTGTCATTCAGTGATGTCGGCCAATGCCAACAATACATATGATCAAGTATCAAACAAAGAAATTAAAGTTATCAGAAAAAGTTAACTGAGGTTAACTTACCTAACCAATGCCAACCATACATATGAACAAGTATCAAAGACATAAAGTTAGGCAATGACAAAGTTAACTGAGGTTAAGTTACCTAACCAAGGTTAAGTTTGGGGAAAATAAGCAAAATATGACCTTGACCTTGATAATTTTGTAAACCAGTATACCCCTCTAAACTTCGTTTAGCGGTGTATTATTAAACAATACATATGACCAAGTATCAAAGACATAAAGTGAGACAATCACATAACGTTAACTAAGGTTAAGTTACCTAACCAAGGTTACGTTTGGGGAAAATAACGCAAAAATGACCTTGACCTTGGTAATTTTTGTCATTCAGTGATGTCGGCCAATGCCAACAATACATATGATCAAGTATCAAATAAAAAATTTAAAAGTTATCAGAAAAAGTTAACTGAGGTTAACTTACCTAACCAATGCCAACCATACATATGACCAAGTATCAAAGACATAAAGTTAGGCAATGACAAAGTTAACTGAGGTTAAGTTACCTAACCAAGGTTATGTTTGTGGAAATTAAGCAAAATATGACCTTGACCTTGGTAATTTTGTCGTTCAATGAAGTCCACCAATGCAAACAATACATATGACCAAGTATCAAACAAAGAAAATGAGGCAATCACATCCAGTTAACTGAGGTTAAGTTACCTACCAAGGTTAAGTTTTGGGAAATAATTTAACGCTAAATATGACATGGACCTTGGTAATTTTGGCATTTCGTGATGTCCCTTGACCCAACAAAGCATCTGACAAAGTTTCAGAAGAATCTGAGCAGCGGTTGTTGAGATATAGTTGATAAAATTTAAAATATGGCCGCCGCCGGCAAAGTGACTGCTATGTCTCGCTACCCACTATGTGGATGAGACAAAAATGCACTTATCCATATTCCAAAAAGCCCATCGTGTACAAGTTGTAAATGGATTTCACAACCCCAGAAGACCAGGTTGATACAGAATTAAACAAGAAAATCGGCAGAACCGATGGATGCTCCCCGAAATGACAACTATCTACAACTTATCATATGGCCATTAGTAGTTTTTGAGTTATGCTCCGGAAAATAATTATATGAAATTCCAAAGGGCAATAACGCTATTTTTCATTAAGATACGAGTTGTTGCACTCTTTCTCTCATTGCCCTCATGTACTGGTAAGATGAAAATGAAGTAACAATGGCAGGGCTCGATGTTAAGGACTGTCCACCTGCCCGGGGCAGGTTAAACTTGGCTCCGGGCAGGTAAAGTCTCAAAGGCTCAATCCCATCGGGCAACTTCAAAACTGAGGAACATGGACCATAGAATATGACAAAATTTAAAAGAAACCCATCGCTCTTTGCAGGTTTCCGATACTATTATTGTTGTTACATTGAAGTATTAGACCAGCTTTTAGACTGCTCAGAAAGGTGCTGTGCGAGTTGTATCATTAAGTTGTCTAATACACGTGAAGCCTCAAACTATATAACCTTATAAAATAAAAGCTTTGGGACTAAATAATTTGAATACCAGCAACCAGACAAGTAAATTTCAGAGTTAACTTGCCCCATGAGCAAGCTGTCCGTAAAGTTAACGTTGAGTCCTAAATGGCCAAGTTTCGTTCCAATATCTCATTCCCAACTGAAGTTAATGAGCAGAAACCATTTTTCTATTTTTAGTAACAGTGACTTTGACCTTGACCCCAGTGACCCCAAAGGCAATCCCAACTTTCCTTTCCATATAAGCTACCTACCCTGCAAGTTTCATCGCAATACCCCATTCCTAACAAAGTTATTGAGCGGAAACTAAGAGTTTGATGCCGCCTGCCCGCCCAACCGCCAAACGAACGCCCCAATCTAATAACCAGGTTTTCCAAGGAATCTACCAAACAAGGTTTTATATGAGACAAGAAATCCGTGGATTCACATGTCTCGCCAAACGGGGGCTGGACGTAAAAATAAAAAGGTCAATGATGCTTAAATGAAAGTTTGTACACATTTTAGTAATTAACAAGAGCTGTCGGAGAACAGTGCAGCTCGACTATTCGATTTTTCAGAGAATAATAAATTATATAACTAGTATATACCATCAGAAAACAAGGCTAAAACAATGTGGTGTGGGGTTTGGGGGCACAACAAAGCTATGTGTAAGAATTGATAAAAACTACAGAGAAATATGTAAAAAAAAAATATATAAAAAAGTGGGGGTGGGGGTGGGGGTGGGGGTGGGGGTGGGGGTGGGGGTAGGGGAGAGGGCAACATATATGTGTAAGAATCGACCAAAACAACACAGAAATATGTAAAAAAAAAAAAAGGAAAAAAAAGAGTTTGGAGGGGTGGGAGGGGAGTGGGGGCTGGGGGTGAGGAGGGAGCCCATGCCCCAATATGAGTGAAGTATGTATAAGATGCATAATGCTATAAGAAATTCCAAACCAAATTTATAGATATATACAATACATGCTTACATGCAAACCTAGATCTGCCTTTATTGCACATTTTATGGGCCATCACTATTTGGGTTCCATAGGAGCCCAGAATTTGCAGAAGACAAAATTAATTACCCAACCCTTTACAACATACTATAAGGAAACCAATTCCAAAATTTTGTTCAGCTAGGACAAGAAATGCAAGAGATATAGACCTATAAACACAGCTTACACGCAAAATTTGATGTGAAATAGACACATTTTAAGGGCTATCAGAATTTGGGTTCCATGGGAGCCCAGGGGTTACAGGAACCAAAATTACTTAAGCAGCCCTTAAGATAATGCTATAAGGAAGCTAATGGCGAAATATGATTGTGCTAGGGTAAGAAATGTAAGAGATATAGACTTGTAAACACAGCTTACACGCAAAATTTGATGTGAAATGGGACACATTTTATGGGCTACCATAATTTGGGTTCCATGGGAGCCCATGGGTTACAGGAACCAAAATTGCTTATGCAGCCCTTAAGATAATGCTATAAGGAAGCCCATGGCCAAATTTGGTTGTGCTAGGATAAGAAATGTAAGAGCTATAGACTTGTAAACACAGCTTACACGCAAACCTGAATGTGGGACGCCGACGCCAACGCCAACGCCGATGCCGACCCCGGGGTGATTACATAAGCTCTCTTATTCTTCGAATAGTCGAGCTAAAAACAATCGAGTTTGCCGTTTGCTGAGATGACATTTAAGTACATTTGTTTAAAAACAAAATGCCATTCTATTAAAAACAAGAGGCCCAAGAGGGCCTGTGGATGCTCTACTGGCTAAAACGACTCTTATATCAAGGGTTGTCGACATAAAATTCCCATCAGTAGTTTTTTTAAAACATTGCAAAAACAACAGGGATAGGATGGCCTTAGATCACTCACCTGGTAATCATGGGCAATATGTCTGCTGTGTCTAGTCTGGCATGGGCATTTTTTAATTTGTCCCACTTTCTTCTATGAATGAAATTTCATAAAAATGGGGGGGGGGGGGTCTATGAATGAAATTTCATAACAAGAGGCCCAAGAGGGCCTGTGAACGCTCTACTGGCTGTTATACCATTGATGAATCGAGTCGTACTACATGGTGTCTAGAGTGTACACAAGGTTTTTCAAGTATTTGACCTAGTGACCTAGTTTTAGACCCCATGGGACCCATTTTCGAACTTGACCAAAATATAATTAAGACAACATTTCGACAGTTTCATCAAGATCGGGTCAGAAATATGGCCTCTAGAGTGTACACAAGGTTTTTCAAGTATTTGACCTAGTGACCTAGTTTTTGACCCTGTGTGACCCATTTTCGAACTTTAGCAAGCTATAATTGAGACAAATATTCTGACAAAATTGCATCAAGATCGGGTCAAAAATATGGCCTCTAGAGTGTACACACGTTTTTTCCAAAGTTTGACCTAGTGACCTAGTTTTTAAACCATGTGACCCAGTTTTGAACTTGACCAAGATATAATTAAGACAAACATTTTGACAAAGTTTCATCAAGATTGGGTCAGAAATACGGCTTCTAGAGTGTACACAAGGTTTTTCAAGTATTTGACCTAGTGACCTAGTTTTTAACCCCATGTGACCCATTTTCAAACTTGACCAAGATATAATTAAGACAAACATTCTGACAAAGTTGCATCAAGCTCGGGTCAAAAATATGGCCTCTAGAGTGTACACAAGGTTTTTCAAATATTTGACCTAGTGACCTAGTTTTTGACCCCACATGACCCATTTTCGAACTTGACCGAGATTTCATTGAGACAAACATTCTGGCAAAGTTTCATGATGATTGCATCAGAAATGTGGCCTCTAGAGTGTACACAAGCAAAAGTTAACGGACGGACGACGGACGGACGGACAACGGACAACACACCATCCCATAAGCTCTGCTGGCCCTTGGCCAGTAGAGCTAAAAATGGGTGGGGGTGGGGGTGGGGTTTATATTAACATTCGTAACAAATATGGTAAAGATCAGATAAAAAATGAAGTAACTACAGATTTAACAAAGGAAAATACAAAAATACAATATAGAATTTTTCAACAAATCAAGGGCCATAAACATTCTAAACAAATATGGTAAAGATCAGATAAAAAATGAAGTAACTACAGATTTAACAAAGGAAAATACAAAAATACAATATAGAATTTTTCAACAAATCAAGGGCCATAACCTGTCGTTACTAACTAGATCTAGCTGGTTTTCGAACTTGTCCAAAATTTCATTGATATACCATGCTTTGCACAACTAGACATCATACTGAGTCTTCCTGCCAAATTTTGTAGAAATCCAACAAGCCGTTTAGGACGAGTAGAGCCGACAAGAAATTTAAAGTAAAAATGTCAAAGTGCCATAACTCCGTCATAAATCAGCAAACTGGAACAAAAGCATGAAATGCACAACTAGACATCTTACCGATGCTTCCTCCCAAGTTTCGTCGAAATCCAACAAGGCGTTTAGGAGGAGTAGCGCTGACAAGAAATTTAAAAAAAAATGTCAATGGGCTGTAACTCCAATCAAAAATCAATGAACCGTAAAAAAAATGCAGTAGGCACAGCAATGCTTCCTGCTAACACGGCGTTAACACCAAAACAAAAATTCAAACAAAAAATAATGACATAAGAAAATTAAAAGAAAAAATAATAATAATCAAGAAATTTAAAAACAAAATGTCAAGGGGCTGTCACTCCATCAAAAATCAACGAACCGGAAAAAAATGCAATAGGCACAGCAATGCTTCCTGCTAATATGGCGTTAACACCAAAACACAAACAAAAAAAACAAATGAAATAAGAAAATTAAAAATAAAAGAAAAAGAAAAATTCAAAAAAAAAAAATTCAAACAAAAGAAATAATTAAAAAAAAAAAATTAAAAGAAAATTTACTAATAATAAAAAAAAGGCAAAACATCTGCTAAAGTTTGGTAAAGATCAGATGAAAAATTAAAGCCCTTTCATATTAACGAGGCTGAATATAGCATTTTTAACTAAATCAAGGGCCATAACTCCGCTGTTATTGGTCCGATCTGGCTGGTTTTTGAACTTGAGCGAGCTTTCATTTATTAACAATCTGGTAAAGTTTGGTAAAGATCGGATGAAAAATTAAGGCCTTTGGCCAGTAGAGCTAAAAATCACCAGCTCCAAAAAGTAGGTCAAAGTCATACATGAAATCCAGGCATCCAAAAAAAAGATGCACTAACGAAGACACAACTACGTCAAAATAGAATATGTTTTCTTCCAAAGATTAAGCTATAAATTAGGTTTAAAACATCTAGTGCATAATTCTAGTTCATGAGAAAGTGATGTTAATTTAACAATTAAAGTTATCTGCCCTTTACTTGGATGGTGAAGGTCACATCCACATTTGCTTTGTCACGTTGCAATGTACCACTCAAGATACAACTATAAGCAAAGTTTGAAAGGTCTTAGTGCATACAGTTTGTGAAAAAGTGACCTAAACGCTAAAGTTGAAAATAAAAATTATAAGGTTATCTGCCCTTGCTTGGAGGGTCAAGGTCACTTCCACATTTGCTTTGTCACGTTGCGATGTACTACTCAAGATACAACTATAAGCAAAGTTTTAAAGGTCTAGTGCATAGTTTGTGAAAAAGTGACCTAAACGCAAAAGTTGAACCTAGAAATTATTACGTTATCTGCCCTTTGCTTGGAGGGTCAAGGTCGCTTCCACATTTGCTTTGTTACGTTGCCATGTACCACCCAAGATATAACTATAAGCAAAATTTGAAAGGTCCAGTGCATACAGTTTGTGAAAAAGTGACCTAAACGCAAAAGTTGAACCTAAAAATTATTAAGTTATCTGCCCTTTGCTTGGAGGGTCAAGGTCACTTCCATATTTGCTTTGTCACGTTGCCATGTACCACCCAAGATACAACTATAAGCAAAGTTTAAAAGGTCTAGTGCATACAGTTTGTGAGAAAATGACCTAAACGCAAAACTTGAACCTAAAAATTAGTAAGTTATCTGCCCTTTGCTTGGAGGGTCAAGGTCACTTCCACATTTGCTTTGTCACATTGCGATGTACTACCCATGATACAACTATAAGCAAAGTTTGAAAGGTCTAGTTCTTACAGTTTGTGAGAAAATGACCTAAACGCAAAACTTGAACCTAAAAATTATTAAGTTATCTGCCCTTTGCTTGGAGGGTCAAGGTCACTTCCACATTTGCTTTGTCACGTTGCGATGTACCACCCATGATACAACTATAAGCAAAGTTTGAAAGGTCTAGTGCATACAGTTTGTGAGAAAATGACCTAAACGCAAAACTTGAACCTAAAAATTAGTAAGTTATCTGCCCTTTGCTTGGAGGGTCAAGGTCAATTCTACATTTGCTTTGTCACGTTGCGATGTACCACTCATAACACAACTATATGCAAAGTTTGAAAGGTCTAGTGCATACAGTTTGTGAGAAAATGACCTAAACGCAAAACTTGAATGTTGCCGCCGCCGCCGCCGGAAAAGCAACACCTATGTCTCTTTTTTTCTTCGAAAAGGCGAGACAAAAACAACTCAAGTGAGCCATTGGTTCATGAGAAGAAGTCGTTTAAAGATGTTTATTATTTTTAGTCAATATTTCGGCCAGTAGAGCTAAAGATCACTGCATTCTACATAAATCTGAAGGTAACTAGATGGGGTTGTTTTTGTAACAAAAACATATGTCTCCCCCACACTCTCAGTGTAATGGACAAACATAATGGATATGTACCTGTTTAGACTGAGGATATACTGATCTTATGGTTACCGGGCATGAAATGCTTGGTTTACTGTGATTATAGTGCAGTCTATGCCAATGAGTCATGCACTCTCATACTGTAGTCCACGTGCATATGACCTTGGACCTCTAAGTGTGTCCTTGACCTTGAACAGACATGGCTGGAACTTGCGCTCTGCATGTCGTCTCGATATGGTGAACATTTGTGGCAAGTTATTTCCAAATCCCTCAAGCGGTTCATGAGATGGTGGAGACACGAATATATGGCATATGACCTTCGCCCTCTAAGTGTGACCTTGAGCTTGAACGGACGTGGCTGGAAGTTGCGCTCTGCATGTTGCCTCGATATGGTGAACATTTTTGCCAAGTTATTTCAAAATCCCTCAAGTGATTCAAGAGATATGGTGGAGACCAACGTGTGACGGACAGAGACACAAAATATAGTGCATATGACCTTCAACCTCTAAGTGTGACCTTGATCTTGAACGGACGTGGCTGGAAGTTGCACTCTGCATGTCGTCTCAATATGGTGAACAGCTGTGCCAAGTTATTTCATGCATACATTGGTGGGGGGACATAATTGTTTTCAAACAATCTTTTAATTCCGAGTTATCAGCACACAAGCAATAATTAACATCTACATTATACTTACAATAGGTATTATTCTCTTGTGACAGTCTTTCTTCTCTTACGCATCCCATACGTGACTCGGACATTAGGCTTCTCATACACTGGACTCCGACACAGTCTCCTGAATGAAAGGTATGTTCTATCAATTTATATAATTTACTGAGGGAAAAAAGTTTAGCAAGTTTTTTAGATGAAATAATACTGTATACAAGATATACTGACATTTTGGGACTTTACGGGCTTGCCCCCTACCTTCATTTATACGTTACCTCATTAAGATGTTCGACTTTTATTGATGTCTGTTTAATAAAATATTGTGTCTATGGCAGTAGTTTCTTGATTCGACAACCAAAAATGTATTATTTCCAGGGTGCAACAACAACTTGCTAAACTTTTTTCCCTCAGTATAGTAATTTATAATAATACATTCTCTGTAGCAATCATGATAATCAATGTGTCTGTTATTGGATAGTTTGAAGCGACCATATTTATTTGCTTTAAATGGATCTAGATAGTGTAGGGAAGGTGCATCTCAAGAACATAATGTTTCTGTTAAAAGTAATTGGTATATTACTATATATGTTAATAGGTTAAAACTTTAAAGGGACACACGGCAATCTTGCTTTTTTTAAGACTCACGGCATCTGTTAGTTTTTTTAACATAGGTTGCATATATCCAAATCAGTATTTCTTTGAATAGTTTAAAGCAATTTTGTTGATTAAACTGCACCAATACTATTTTTAAATGTATAGCAGATAATGAAAACACATTCAAAAACTAAAAATATTTAAAAAAAAAGTCTTAAGTTGACAAGCTTTCATACAAAACTTTAACCAAATTTTCTAAATATAACAGGGGCCATAATTTTGTTAAAATGATTTGTATGGTGTTTTTACGTCATTTTCAACACATATATGGTTATCTATGACAGTTGATTTTTTTGTGGTGGATGCAGACCACCCACTTTTCCTGGGTAGAACCAGTACTGTACACCTCCCGCCATCCATAAGAATCGACACTTCCTCGCTTACAAGTCGAGCTCCCTGTTGGAATCGAACCCGCAGCGGTAAGAGGCAAAGGTTTACAATGCAACGTCGTCAACCATTCTGCCATGGAGACGCTTTTGTTAAAATGAAGCAAGAGTTGTAGATCATGGCTGTTTGATGTACTCTAATGATGCTGAACACATTTGTGAAGTTTCAATCCATTATGTTTCAGAGATACAAGCTTACATACCAAATTTTAACCAACTTTTTTAGGTATAAAAGGGGCCATAATTCTGTTAAAATAAGACTATGGCTCTATGATGTTGTCTAATTATGTCAAATACATCTGTGAATTTGTAATCCATTATGTAAAGTAGTTTCAGAAATATAAGCTTACATACAAAACTTTAACCAAATTTGCTAAGTATAAAAGGGGCCATAATTTTGTTAAAATAATACCATGAGTTATAGAACCTGGCTCTTTGATGTTGTCTAATGATGCCGAATACATGTGTGAAGATTCAATCCATCATGTAAAGTAGTTTCGAAGATACAAGCTTACATATAATACTTCAACCGGATGCAGATGACGACGACGACGATCAAGTGATGGCTGCGTTTTTTCTTTGAAAAAGTCGAGCTAAATTATCCCTGCCTACCTGCTTTACATTCAGCAGCTAACCAATGTGCAGGTTTTGATTGGCTGTAAATATTAACAACTAAGTTTGACCTTTGCAGGAATGAAATGACACCTGCATTTAGCTCAAACTGTACATCAGTAATTTGTTTCATTTAAAGAAACAAAACCCAAATTTCACAACAAAATCATTCTTGCATTAATGCATGTGTGCCTATTAAACAGGTCTATTAAAAGTATAGATTTATTCACGAGTACCTAAAATACCCATCATAATTGAATATGCGTAAAAGGAATCATGAGTTAGTAACTCATAATTAGATGATTTGGTGGTTAACGGATTTATATTGTAGTTATAGAATTCGGATTCGCAACATATGTAAGGCACATATATACCTTATCGTTAGTAAGCTTTGAAACGGTGTACATCTTTAGTAAAACGTGCCTGCAGTTGGCAGGATAGCGGCTTTAATTCTTATAGCGAATTGAATGTTGTTTAACGGCTCATCAACACAGTATAGGTTATTTAGAGCCGCCCCAGAGAGAGGGGAAGGATACATAGGAATCCGGGAACCTGCCCTACTCTTATTATCGAATAGATTCCTATGGTTCTTTAACGTGCTCGGAGGATAGACCGATACACGGGACCGCCCGGTTTACGTCCCCATCCGACGGACGAGGCTAAGGTAAAGTGTCTTGCCCAAGAACACACCGACGGAACTCAATGGCACCACGAAGCTGTGAAAATAGATACATTAAATTCATATGCACATGGTAGCTCTCTAACATACCTCCAATTCCCTATGACTGTGAGGTTCAAAGTTTGCCATCAAATTCTAGTCCCACAGATATTAAAAGGCTCTGGCCACCATCTAATTCTTGCTTCACAGAAGAGGTAGAAAGGCTAGTACTATCAAACAGATCCTGACTTCCAGAAAAACACTCATGTCCATGCTTAATTGCCAACTGTTACAATGCCTAGACCTGTAAACAAAACACTGATATTAAAGTACTGACATGCATAAAAGGTAAAACAAAATCAGTTGTACTCTTTTAAGTTTAGGACCGTGCAAAATCATTAGTATCACACAAATAGAAAGAAATATATTGTTTGACATTCTTTTTTAACTTTGCCATAATAACAAGTATGTGTATTTGACATAACTTTTTTTTTCGTTACTGAAACAATCCTTTCAATGATTTTCGCCCCTGAATGTTTGCTTACCTTATAATCATTTTGGGAACATGACATTTAAATATATCATTAATTACCGGCAACCCCTGTTGAGCTGTTTAGCTTTGTATGTTAGTTATTTTATTCATTTAAGGATATTCAAAATTTTGAGTCCTTCCTGTGAAACAGAATTCATTTTGGCTGATTTTATGAAATTAATGATAACGCAATAAATAGATTTCCAATGTAAAAAACATATATCAGAGCATATGAAGAATAAAAAAAGTGTTCTAAAAATGTTATCATTTATGTACAATCTGACATTAAAATATACCATTTTTTGTGCATCCACCTAGAAATATCCACAACCTTAAACAAAAAACAAATAACATCCAGATAATCCTCTCAGTCTTATCAAGGGCAGTTGAAATCCAAAATTTTGAAATTCTTTTCATTTTGTCTCAAATTTGACCAAACACGTACAGAGGTGTCTCCTATAGCAATATTACAAATGTAAAAGTGTTACTTAGCATGCTCAGATCATGCTTGAAAAATGAGGTGCCAGGTTAAGTAAACAGATGTGTGTATTCAATAAATAATAGTGTGCTTGACCATGCATGCATGCAATTACCAAGGCTAACTTACCTGTATATTATGTCATGATAATGTAAACCTTCAGGAACCTCTATACTTTGTGTATTAAATTGTCATCCCATTATGGTCATTGGAAATTGATTGTGAGAATGTGTTCAAGTACAATATTTCTAAAGTTTTAAGTGATTGGTATACAAATTTAAAAAATGGATTTTCATCTGCCCTAGATAAGACTTTGAAGATTACATTGCTATTGATAATATTTAATTTGCTTCTCTGAATAATACTGTGCGGATGCGGCAAAATGGCAGTTTTTCAATTTAAAATAATTACTAAACTAGTTCATTTTTTCTATTGATTTCTATCTCTATATATGCTGTATATATAATAAATAATGAAAGTACTTGATTTAATGCCCTAACTTGTGCTTAAAGGGACAATGTCTGTAACTTTTAGCTTATTAAATACACACTAATTATGTTCGCAAACATTACACACTAAACATTATCGAATATTAACTAATTAAAGCAAGATTGTTTGACAGAAATCAATCGTGGTACAAAAGAAAGAAAAACTGCTTCGGGCGTTTGAACTCGCAGCCCAAACGAAAAATACTTGCGGTAATAATAATGAGCGTGAGCGCGAAGTTGTCGACATCGCTCCCGTCTGAGCTATCCGGGCTATACAAATTATGCAATACATACTAATGCGCTAATGGAAGTCACGTGATCGCAGAAAAGGTAAATATTGTGGGTCCCACTTTATTTACAAATAATGATTAAAGCTTCTTTTTTTCTTAGGGTCTATGCTCATGTTTTCATGTATACATTTCACTGAATAAAAGTCAGACGGTTATTTGGTTATGCTCAATATCTGCTTACTTACGGACAGTGTCCCTTTAAAATGCATATTGCATCGAAATGGTTTTCATTGTCACAGGAATTGCTGAAGTACCTTAAAGAAACTAAACTGCCAAATGTCAGTACAAAACCATTTTTCCAAACTATAGCCATGTGTTGTCCGATGCAGATTTTTGCAGCAGGGGCTTTTTGGCTTTTTATCAGTTGTGCGGGATGCTGAAAAATTTTCCATGAATTGGGCATGAAAGGCAAAGGTCTCCATGAAGCCCCCACCTCGCCTAGAAACAGAGGCAAAGGTTCCATGGAGCACCCACCACCCGCCTAGAAACAGACTCGTACTCGTAGCCAGCCCTAAAATTTAACAGAGGCAATTGCCTTTATATGGAGGTCCGGTGGCATGCAGATCCCGCTGACAACTCCAACCCGATTTGTTTTTCTACATGCAATTTCTGTGTTTAATTATAAGTGCATTTTTTAGTTCGTAGCAAGACGCTTTTCTTCAATTATAGACTATTGGTCAGCCATCTTTGGGTCTCCGACATTACCTGAACTGACTATGAATTGTGCCGCCATTTTCCGTTGTTGATGAATTTGACGACAACCTGACTATTTTATAAACAAAACATTTAAATCTACCTTTAAAATGAATTTACGAGTGTTTTTGTACTTGTATCTTTATCCGGCCAAAATCATCTCGTGGAAGGTAAAGTTCGTAGATAGCTCGTTTTCCGCATGCTCGTTTCCCGCTAGCGAAAACCTCGTGCATGACTTCCGGTTAACTGGTTCCCTATTTTTATGTAGAGGCGAAGTGCATTGGAGGTACCAGTTCAGGTTCGAACCGATACGTACTACCAGAGCTCAAATAAAAAAAAATAAACCAAAAAATGGCAATGATCTCCTGAGTATTAGATAATAGCTTTAATTGTAAGGCCCACCTTAGAGTAGCGGCCGAGCCCGATGGCCCACAGGGCCCGAGCTCTCTAGGGGGGTCCTGGGGCCATGCCCCCCCCCCCCCCCCCCCCCATCCCCCCCCCCGACGGAATATTTTGAAACCTAGGTGCTCTGAAATGGCATTCCAGCAATCTGAGACATAAATTAGCATTTTTTTTAATTTTTTGGATGGAAAAAAAATATTTTTTGAGAAAATAATACGGCGTACGCGTATGAAAAAACTGCTATGTCGGCGTACGGCGTACCACACACCCGGCGTACGGAATACTGGCTAATATGGGTCGGTATCCGGCGTACGAAAGGGGGGTCGGTACCCTCTATCGGCATAGCTACTATAGAGGACATATAGGCCCGGGCTTATACATCAATTCAAAAAATGAAGAAAAAAATGCAAAGTGCAAAAAATGCAACAAATACTGAAGCCGGAGGTGGATGGGGCGGGGGAGAGAGAGTGTGTGTGGGTGGTGGAGGAGGGGTGGGAGAGGGGTGGGGGAGGTGGTAAGGGTCAACATGTGTTTCTCTTATTTATTTTACAGGGTAGGTAATAAACTCTATCAAATGTTAATTCTCAAATTTGTCAATTTGAAGAAAAAGAATTGTCAGATATACCATGGATATACATGTGTGTGTAGATCTATGGATATACGCCAAAACGCCCCGTTACATACACCCGTTACAGAGCCTCCACTCCCCCTCGCACCAGATATAATCACTCTGAATTTTACACAGTTACCATCTTACCATCTTGCAGCGAAACATTTAGTGTGTTTCCCCCACTCTGTAACAGTTGTCTCGTTGGAAAAATCTACCAGCCTCTGTGGCTGAGGCTCCTGATTTGGTATTTTGTAAACAGGAGCTTTCCAAACCTTCATTCTAAACCCAGTCACCTGCAACTCATGTTAGATTTCTGATGATTCTCGGGTTATGCTGGTTCCCACAGGGGCCGCTACGGCAACCAGACAGGACTGATGATGAACGGCAGGGCTGCCATAATAAAATAATGACAATCCTCAGATTTTTAAAAAGTGGGATCTTAACGCCCGCGAACACCAACTTTCCAAAAAAAGAGTAAGCACACACGCTTTATTAAAAAATATACACTTTTTTAAAAAAAAAAAAATGGATACCAAAAACGACCAAAATAATGTATTTATTTTGATGTTAATAAAGTAGTTGATTTTTCTTCATAATTACAAAAAAAATATATAACTCAGAACGAATTCGAAAATACCCACTTTTTATTCACACAGGTCACTTCCCCCGCGCCACCCCACCCCTCCACCCACACTAGCCTCCCCCCCCCCCCCCCCAAAAACCCCACAGTATAATATACAATGTAATCCCTTCATCAAAATGTTCATTTGAGAAATAAATTTTAAATAAATTGACCCCCTGTTACCCTCCACCCACCACCCACCCACTCCAATCCGAACCCCAGGGAAGACGTCCGAGTTTTAAATAATAAATCAATTGACATTGTATCTCTTTCTTAGATGACTATTATACCAATTAATGTGCAAAAGTATGAAAAAAAATGACACCGTAATTGCATTATTAGTGTATTTGATGCCCCTTCCTCCAGGCCCAACTATAACATAGGAGGAAACAAATGTATACAGTGTAAATCCCGACATGATCTTTATTTGAGACAATGATCTTTTATTTGAGACATAATTTACATTCACCAAGTTCTGTGCAAGAATATGGAAAAATGACAGTGTTATTGATTTTTCAGTGTATTTGACCTTTTGACCCCCCTGAGGGGACCCTGGGTGCAAACCCATCAACAAAATGTTTCATTTGAGACATAATTACAAAAAAAACATGAAAAAAAAGACCCAAATCCCGCCTGCCCCATAACACCCTGGGCCCCAGGGCAGACGTTCGAGTTTGCGAAATATAAAAATCGTTTGATATTTGTTTATATTTTACAGACGATAACATATACCAAGTTATGTGCAAAAATATGAAAAAAATGACAGTGTAATTGAATTTTTAGTTTATTTGACCTTTGCCCCCCCCCCCCCCCCCCCCCCCCCCACCACCCCCGGAGCCAAAAATAATAGTGCACGCCGTCATCATATGGTGATGTCATACCCTAAGTTTTGTTGAATTCCGTTCCGCGGTTTAGGAGGAGATATAGTATCGGACAGACGGATTGACGGACAAACGGAGGCGATTTTAATATACCCTGTTTTTTTTCAAAAACGTGGGTATAATTATTTATAGTGGTAAAAAATTAAAAATGATGTACTTGTTACGCACTCAGCTGTAAATAAACGGACTTCTACGAATCAATGCAAAAATGAACATACACATTTAAAACTCTCAATAAATAGTAAAAGCACTCACAAATTCAATCAGTAAAAAATACAAACTGAGCCAGCAAACATGAATTTATTTATATTTAATTCAATTCTCAATCTTCGTTTCCCGGATTCCTATGTATCCTTCCCCTCTCTCTGGGGCGGCTCTAAATAACGTATATTGTGTTGTTGAACCGTTAAACAACATTCAATTCAATTCAGTTCTTTCTATCTAGGGGCTATTTGAGATAATTGACTGAGACGAAGAGGACTGTAAGTTTAAAAAAACCGTAAAGGAGTATCCTCAAGCTTTCGAAGATCATCATTGTGTCGGTACAATTAGCATCATTGTGTCGGTTGCATGCCAAATACATGATATCTGGGCTGCTAATTATCATATAAAGCCCTGATGATATGTAAAAAAAAAATCATGATCAAAAGTAATTATTTTCGCGATGTGAGTGTGCTGACTCAGGTCACAGACCTAATACAAATAATTATTAAATTATTAATATGTCAGTGCTCAGGTCGACTCGTTATCCTATGTTTGGAGTTTGTCCACGGTTGTAGATTAAAATTACATGACTTACCTCCCCTGTTGTACGCATGCGCCATTTGCAGGGCGAACTTTCAACTCAACAAAAATGTTGTCGGTGTAAGTTTTGTAATTAACAAGTCTAATTTTTAATATTCATTCCTTTATTGAAATGTACTGTAATTCAGACATTCTAAATGACCAGTTCCAGTCACAGGTTCCATTAGAATAGTATAATGTTACTGTATTTCGAAAAATCACCGCCATGACGGTTTTCGCGCCATAAAAAAAAATCGCCCCATATTCTATTTATCTGCCTTTAATTCCAAACCCCTGCTGGCGCGCGGAGGAATATATGGAAGAATCGCTCCACTAAAATAATTATATCGGGCAATACACGAATAAAAACTTCAAGATTTGGATATATGAGATTACATAACTTTCACATCCGGTCAACTTCCGGTAGGTCAAGATATTCAGTAGGTGAAAATAAAGGGGTTTACTCGGACTTTATCCTCAATCTCTATATGAAAAATGAAATATTAGACCATGATTTAAATTAAATGTATCCTTTTTGGTGTTTTAAAATCAGACAACACCAAAAGAAGATACACAGATGTACACAAAAAACAAAGCTTTTAATATATTTATCACTACAAACCTTGTATTATAGAGGGCTAAAGTCAGTTAAGCACCAACGATAAACACCGAGTTTACCCCCTACCAGAATGTGGAGGTCTTTTATTTTATTGATCACTGATTGGTCAAATTATTTGATGATGTCATGTGAAAGTCATTGAGTTGGTTCATTTAAACATCGAGATGGGCGTAGCCCTACGCTCCATCGAGGTGTTTGAATTAACCAACGAGATGAAACCATACTCTATTTGTTTTGTTGTATGTCCATTCCGCTCTATTTCAGTTATTCTAACTGTTATTCTCATTGTTATTCTCACAGTTATTCTGACAGGTCTTATTTTCAAATAAACGATTTACACCTGTGCCTGAACAAAGAGAATTGTCTGCAGGGGCACAAATTAGCGGTCGCCCTGTCGCCATTGGCGAGTAAAAAATGGTCTGGGCGACCAAAATTTGACTTTCACGCACCCAAGTGGCGACCAAAAATATTCAACCCAAAAAACGGAAAAAGGGTCATCATTCAAACACAATTTTTCTACTGCGGAAACGAGACAATGTTCGAGATGTTGCGATGTACGGTTTCCCACAAAACTGCATGTTACGGTACTCTGAGCTTCGAATGTCAATGTAAAATTAGATGTGCAAGAGTACAAGTAACATTTGCTGGTATAAAGTCAGCGTTTTTTTTCACCATTTTCGGAATGGGTCCGTGACCGGTCAAATTGGAAAAAAAACGCGATTTTTCTCAAAATTGGGGAAAAACGCGCGATTTTTCTCAGAATCGGGGAAAAAAATTGTTTTTGTATTTTGTTCAATTTACACAGAAAAGCAGAAGAAACGTCGAAAACCCTGGTAAAAAACTTTATTAAGAAGATTATTCTAAACATTTTACAATTTTGGAAGAAAAAATCTGGAATTGGGAATATTTTTTTTTTTTTTTACTCAAAATTGAGAAAAATGCTATTTTTTGGCATTGGGAACGGGTCCGTTTACCAGACCCGTCCAAAGAAGGAAAAAACCGCTGAAAATCAACATTAAAAAAGACATGGTAGTGTTTATTTTACACATGATCATAAATTCGTGTTATAATTTGAAGGGGAAATAATTAGGTTTCACTTCCGGTTTTTGGATCTTCTAAAACGCGGCGCATTTGATTAATAAAATGCGGTGCTTTTAGAAATCATCAATAATAATTATATGGCAGGGAATCATGTTGATAAAAAAGGTCTCGTACATTAATTTTAAAACGGTATGTCAACATAAAATATTTATAACAAAATAAAACATTAATTTAATATCTAATCTTTTTTAATCTTTTATTGCAATAATTTACATATTCTAGTTGTGATCATTTATAACAAAACTCATTAACAATACTAGATAACTTGGACTTGTAATGATCAGTAATGTTGTTTATGATATTCAATAAACACGGAGTAAATGCATGTAATTGTTCATAAATTATGCACCAGAGTGGTAAAATAAAATAATATTTTGTTAGGCCCCTAACTTTTGGGCTGGGCCCCTAAAAATTCTAAGTCAGGGGCCCAGCTGGCTCCTAGCTAAATAGAGTTAGTCTGTGTCCCTGGTCTGTGACCATGCTACAATATCAGGTAAAGACTAGTGCCCGATTTAAAATCCACCAATATTGCCTGCTTGCCGTATTATGCCTTGTGAATACTTTAGCCAGGGCCTTTTGGAGAATACGCACTTTTATTTTTTTCACATTTGATTATGCCTGGCTACGCCCCTGTTATCTGCCTTTAATTCCAAACCCCTGCTGGGGACCTAGGAATGGCGCGCGGAGGAATATATTGGAAGAATCGCTCCACTAAAATAATTATATCGGGCAATACATGAATAAAAACTTATGCATGCAGTGCTATTCACAGGTTTGGACAGGGACATTCAAGATTTGGGTGTAATGAGATTTTATTCTAACATCAGGTAAAGACTAGTGCCCGTTTTAAAATCCACCAATATTGCCTGCTTGCCGCAGGGCGGGTGGACCATGCCATATTATGCCTTGTGAATACTTTAGCCAGGGCCTTTTGGAGAATACGCCCTGGGGGAGGGTGCGGGCGGGGGTGTCCCCCTCCTGATTCCCCCGGGAAAATGTTGAAATTTGAGAGAGATTTCGGAGGTTTGTGGCTTCATTTGAGCGAGATTTTGGAGGCTCTCTCGCCTCCATTCATTAAGTGTGTTTTTAAAAATAGTGCCTCACCCCATACCCCACTTCAATTTTTATTGCTGATTTAAAAAATAAGCACTTTTATTTTTTCACGTTCGATTATGCCTGGCTACGCCCCTGTTATCTGCCTTTAATTCCAAACCCCTGCTGGGGACCTAGGAATGGCGCGCGGAGGAATATATTGAAGAATCGCTACACTAAAATAATTATATGGGGCAATACACGAATAAAAACTTATGCAAGCAGTGCTATTCACAGGTTTGGACAGGGACATTCAAGATTTGGGTATAATGAGATTATATTCTAACATTAGGTAAAGACTAGTGCCCGTTTTAAAATCCACCAATATTGCCTGCTTGCCGCAGGGCGGGTGGACCATGCCATATTATGCCTTGTGAATACTTTAGCCAGGGCCTTTTGGAGAATACGCCCTGAGGGAGGGTGCGGGCGGGGGTGTCCCCCTCCTGATTCCCCCGGGAACATTTTGAAATTTGAGAGCGATTTCGGAGGTTTGTGGCTTTATTTGAGCGAGATTTTGGAGGCTTTTGCCTCCATTCATTAAGTGTGTTTTTAAAAATAGTGCCTCACCCCCTACCCCACTTCAATTTTCATTGCTGATTTAAAAAAAATAAGCACTTTTATTTTTTCGAATTCGATTATGCCTGGCTCTACCCCTGTTAGCACCTTCATTTATTATTTGATCTTTACCAAACTTACACTGATTGTTATTATGAATGAAAACTTGGACAAGTCCGAAAACTTTCAGTCGCAGCGGGCGGTCAGCAGGAGGAAGGATTAGTTTCCGATCATTTAAAATAGAATGGCTGCTTGGATTGACTTCATATTTCGGGGAAATGTTGACGCCCATATCTCAGCCATGATGATGTACCTAAGGCTAATGCCAGAGTTATGGCCTGTTGATATTGAAGATTTGCAGTTCCCTGTCATTTAAAAGAGAAAGCATTCATGGATTCACTTCAATTTGGGGATAATGTTTACGGCCAATATATTTCGGCCAAGTTTGATAACCATCCGGATCACATGTATAATGCCGGAGTTATGGCCCTTGGATTTCAGAAAATGGACAATTTTTGTGGTTTCTGCTCAAGCAATCTTCATAAAACAATGCAAGCCAGATCACAACTGGCTATTAATGCTATTTATACTCCAATATTGAATTGGGCACAATGATTATGGCAACACTATCTCTATCCAGGTTTGATAACCAGCCAAATCGTATATATAATGCCAGAGTCGTGGCCCTTTGATTATTAAAAATGGAAGACTTTTGCCTTGCCCACTCAATAACTTTAACATTTGTATTTCAATCTTGATGAAACTTGGGGACAATGTTTAGCCAGATAACACCTATAATGCTGGAGTTATGGCTCTTTGATTTAATGCGGAAATGACCTGACACATGATCCTTCTCTTTGCTTCATTTTGATCATGTTTAATATGTGTTGATGGTGATGATATTTGATATATGTATATGTATATTTGATATATGTAACAGCTCGTAATAATTGACTGCATTTTGATTAACAGATGAAGACAGTGCATACTTTTTCATCAGATGAAGATGTTCAGGTCTCACACCTTTATTATCTCCCTTGAAAGCTCACGGACGTAGAGACAAAAGGAAAACAGAAAATATTTCTAATTTTTTCTCCATTTTAGACAATTTTTAATTTGACAAAAGAGGTTTTTCTTTGCTTCAGCATACATCTGCAGTGTAAAAGACTGATGATTAAGAAAATCCCACGTTGATATGAAGTTGCATTCAAAATTCATAAGCATTTGACCGAAGCACCACAAGTCAGCTAGATAAATATGAGCGAGGAAAAAAAACAACCTGGCAAATGTTTGTATTTTATTGTTTTATATTACAGATCTGCAGTCCTGAAGATATTAAACCAACAACAAGGTCTGCTGGGGCGCTTTGAAGGTCGTGTTGGAAACAGCTGTACAGTAACCCTATGGGAAATTAATTGTGGTGTGAGACCTGAAGCAACACATGGAATTTGTCATCAGTCACAGAGTTTGCATCGTGATGCAGGTAAGGGACCCTGATTTGGCATTTTGGCCAAGGGCCAGCAGAGCTTATGGGATGGCGAGTCGTCCGTCCGTCGTCCGTCTGTTAACTTTTACCTCGTTAAGACGATAGGGCCTTCATTGTTCAGCCGATCTTTACCAAACTTTAACAGGTTGTTAATATTAATGAAAGCTCGGACAAGTTCGAAAACCAGCCAGATCGGACCAGTAACAGCGGAGTTATGGCCCTTGATTTAGTTAAAAATGCTATATTTTGCCTCGTTGAGACGATAGGGCCTTCATTTTTCATCCTATCTTTACCAAACTTAACCACATAGTTAATGTCGTTGAAAGCTCGGACAAGTTTGAAAACCAGTCATATCGGACTAGTAACAGCGGAGTTATGGCCCTTGATTTAGTTAAAAATGCTATATTTTGCCTCGTTAAGACGATAGGAGCTTCGATGTTCATCCGATCTTTACCAAAGTTTATCAGATTGTTGATATCAATGAAAGCTCGGACAAGTTTGAAAACCATTAATATCGGACCAGTAACAGCGGAGTTATGGCCCTTGATTTAGTTAAAAATGCAATCTTTTGCCTCGTTATGACGATAGGGGCTTCATTGTTCATCCGATCTTTACCAAACTTTATCAGATTGTTAATATCAATGAAAGATCGGACAAGATCGAAAACCATTCATATCGGACCAGTATCAGCGGAGTTAATGCCTTTGATTTGGTTCAAAATGATATATTTTGCCTCGTTAAGACGATAGGGCCTTCATTTTTAGCTCTACTGGCCAAAGGCCAGCAGAGCTTATGGGATGGCGAGTTGTCCGTCGTCCGTCCGTCGTCCGTTGTTAACTTTTGTCTTGTGACAACTATAGGGCCTTCATTTTTCATCCGATCTTTACCAAACTTTAACAGGTTGTTAATATCAATGAAAGCTCGGACAAGTTCGAAAACCAGCCAGATCGGAATAATTTCACCGGAGTTATGGCCTTTGTTTTGCTGAAAAATGCCATATTAAGCCTTGTGAACACTCTAGCACCTTCATTTATTATTTGATCTTTACCAAACTTGCACAGATTGGTAATATCAATGAAAGCTCGGACAAGTTCGAAAACCAGCCAAATCGGATCAGTCACACCAGAGTTATGGCCCTTGTTTTTTCTGAAAATTGCTATTTTCTGCCTTGTGAACGCTCTAGCACCTTCATTTATTTTTTGATCGTTACCAAACTTGCACAGATTGTTAATACTAATTATAGCTTAAACAAGTTCGAAAATCAGCTGAATTGGGTCAGTAACACTAGAGTTATGGCCCTTGTTTTGCTGAAAAATGCCATATTAAGCCTTGTGAACACTCTAGCACCTTCATTTATTATTTGATCTTTACCAAACTTGCATAGATTGTTGATATCAATGAAAGCCTGAACAAGTTCAAAAACCAGCTAGTTCGGACGATTAACAGCGGAGTTATTGCCCTTGATTTAGTTAAAAATGCTATACTTTGCCTCGTTAAGACGATAGGGGCTTCATTGTTCATCTGATCTTTACCGAACTTTATCAGATTGTTGATATCAATGAAAGCTCGGACAAGTTTGAAAACCATTAATATCGGACCAGTAACAGCGGAGTTATGGCCCTTGATTTAGTTAAAAATGCAATCTTTTGCCTCGTTATGACGATAGGGGCTTCATTGTTCATCCGATCTTTACCAAACTTTATCAGATTGTTAATATCAATGAAAGATCGGACAAGATCGAAAACCATTCATATCGGACCAGTATCAGCGGAGTTAATGCCTTTGATTTGGTTCAAAATGATATATTTTGCCTCGTTAAGACGATAGGGCCTTCATTTTTAGCTCTACTGGCCAAAGGCCAGCAGAGCTTATGGGATGGCGAGTTGTCCGTCGTCCGTCCGTCGTCCGTTGTTAACTTTTGTCTTGTGACAACTATAGGGCCTTCATTTTTCATCCGATCTTTACCAAACTTTAACAGGTTGTTAATATCAATGAAAGCTCGGACAAGTTCGAAAACCAGCCAGATCGGAATAATTTCACCGGAGTTATGGCCTTTGTTTTGCTGAAAAATGCCATATTAAGCCTTGTGAACACTCTAGCACCTTCATTTATTATTTGATCTTTACCAAACTTGCACAGATTGGTAATATCAATGAAAGCTCGGACAAGTTCGAAAACCAGCCAAATCGGATCAGTCACACCAGAGTTATGGCCCTTGTTTTTTCTGAAAATTGCTATTTTCTGCCTTGTGAACGCTCTAGCACCTTCATTTATTTTTTGATCGTTACCAAACTTGCACAGATTGTTAATACTAATTATAGCTTAAACAAGTTCGAAAATCAGCTGAATTGGGTCAGTAACACTAGAGTTATGGCCCTTGTTTTGCTGAAAAATGCCATATTAAGCCTTGTGAACACTCTAGCACCTTCATTTATTATTTGATCTTTACCAAACTTGCATAGATTGTTGATATCAATGAAAGCTCGGACAAGTTTGAAAACCATTAATATCGGACCAGTAACAGCGGAGTTATGGCCCTTGATTTAGTTAAAAATGCAATCTTTTGCCTCGTTATGACGATAGGGGCTTCATTGTTCATCCGATCTTTACCAAACTTTATCAGATTGTTAATATCAATGAAAGATCGGACAAGATCGAAAACCATTCATATCGGACCAGTATCAGCGGAGTTAATGCCTTTGATTTGGTTCAAAATGATATATTTTGCCTCGTTAAGACGATAGGGCCTTCATTTTTAGCTCTACTGGCCAAAGGCCAGCAGAGCTTATGGGATGGCGAGTTGTCCGTCGTCCGTCCGTCGTCCGTTGTTAACTTTTGTCTTGTGACAACTATAGGGCCTTCATTTTTCATCCGATCTTTACCAAACTTTAACAGGTTGTTAATATCAATGAAAGCTCGGACAAGTTCGAAAACCAGCCAGATCGGAATAATTTCACCGGAGTTATGGCCTTTGTTTTGCTGAAAAATGCCATATTAAGCCTTGTGAACACTCTAGCACCTTCATTTATTATTTGATCTTTACCAAACTTGCACAGATTGGTAATATCAATGAAAGCTCGGACAAGTTCGAAAACCAGCCAAATCGGATCAGTCACACCAGAGTTATGGCCCTTGTTTTTTCTGAAAATTGCTATTTTCTGCCTTGTGAACGCTCTAGCACCTTCATTTATTTTTTGATCGTTACCAAACTTGCACAGATTGTTAATACTAATTATAGCTTAAACAAGTTCGAAAATCAGCTGAATTGGGTCAGTAACACTAGAGTTATGGCCCTTGTTTTGCTGAAAAATGCCATATTAAGCCTTGTGAACACTCTAGCACCTTCATTTATTATTTGATCTTTACCAAACTTGCATAGATTGTTGATATCAATGAAAGCCTGAACAAGTTCAAAAACCAGCTAGTTCGGACGATTAACAGCGGAGTTATTGCCCTTGATTTAGTTAAAAATGCTATACTTTGCCTCGTTAAGACGATAGGGGCTTCATTGTTCATCTGATCTTTACCGAACTTTATCAGATTGTTAATATCAATGAAAGCTCGGACAAGTTCGAAAACCAGCCACATCGGACAAGTATCGGCGGAGTTATGGCCCTTGATTTAGTTCAAAATGCTATATTTTGCCTCGTTAAGACAATAGGGCCTTCATTTTTCATCTTATCTTTACCAAACTTTACCACATTGTTCATGTCGTTGAAAGCTTGAACAAGTTCGAAAACCAGCCATATCGGATCAGTAACAGCGGAGTTGTGGCCCTTGATTTAATTAAAAATGCTATATTTTGCCTCGTTAAGACGATAGGGGCTTCATTGTTCATCCATCTTTACCAAATTTTATCAGATTGTTAATATCAATGAAAGCTCGGGCAAGTTTGAAACCATTCATATTGGACTAGTAACATCGGAGTTATGGCCCTTGATTTAGCTCAAATGCTATATTTTGTCTCGTTAAGACGATAGGGGCTTCATTGTTCATCCGATCTTTACCAAACTTTACCATCTTGTTAATATCAATGAAAGCTCGAATAAGTTCGAAAACCAGTCAGATCGGACTAGTAACAGTGGAGTTATGGCCCTTGATTTAGTTAAAAAAGGCTATATTTTGCCTCGTTAAGAAGATAGGGTCTCCATTTTTCATCCGATCTTTACCAAAAATTACCAGATTGTTAATATCAATGAAAGCTTGGACAAGTTAGAAAACCAGCCAGATCGGACCAGCAACAGCGGAGTTATGGCCCTTTATTTAGTTAAAAATGCTATATTTTGCCTCGTTAAGACCTTCATTTTTTGGCAGATCTTTACCAAACTTTACCAGATTGTTAATTTAAATGAAAGCTCAGACAAGTTCGAAAACCAGCCAGATCGGACCAGTAACAGCGGAGTTATGGCCCTTGATTTAGTTAAAAATGCTATATTTTGCTTTGTTAAGGTAGCTGGCGGGGTTACTCGGGAATAAGCAAAATCGTGTATATTGTGACAATGTTTTACCTGTATGTAGGTTATTGTTTCTGCTTTCCATCAGTACTAATTTTAAATTGCTTAAAATAAACATCGGATTCCTAAATAGCGCCTGCTGGTGGTGCCTATTTTTACGACGAATTTTACCGTTTTCGTACGGGAAATGTACTAGAATTTAGTAAAAAGTTAAAAAAAATCACATCATTTGGAAGCACAATGATTTTTATCATGCAGATATGCACTTTTCTGCCTAATAAAGGGGTGACCTATTAAATTTTGCTTTAATTAGGCACTGACCAATAGAGCAAATCAATGCGGAATCCCTCGGCGTTTATTGTACGTAAAGTTATCTGACGTTATGCACGTAACATTGCATGACGTCATAAAACCAACAAAAAACAACAACATGGCGACGTCCTCGATAAGCGTACCATTCTGAGAAATAGGTAACAATAGTAATTCATACAGAAAATATGGATAATCTACATGATAAATAGAATATTATGTCAGTGCCTTTTACTATCAAGTTTATTAGGCTCGGCACGAAAACGAAGAATGGCTCGGCAGAGCCTCGCCATTCTTCGTTTTCTAAGCCTCGCCTAATAAACTTGATAGTAAAAGGCACTGACATAATATTCTCTATACAAACGTAATGCACGTAATTTACTGTGTTACGTGTTATTTTAGTTGAGTCTTTGTTTACATAGAGTTATATAGTAAAAACTTGTAGCAACTACTCCTCTGAACCTACTTGAAGGATTTTCATGAAACTTAACAGAAATGTTGCTCTTTGATGTCTAGTTGATCCTAACAAAATTTCAGGTGACCCTGAAATTCAAGATGGCCCTAAAAATAGATTTTTTAATTATTTTTTTTATCAACTGCTTCTTGAAAACTATAAGTAATATTGATATGGGACTTTCGAAAATCTAAAATGATCAGCATGAAATGATGTTGGTCCTTGTTGAAAATTATTTTGATTCAACATTAAACATGGCTGCCAGTGGCCATCTTTGTTTACATTGAGTTATATAGTAAAAGCTTGTAGCGACTACTCCTCTGAAACTCCTTGACAGATGTTCATGAAACTTCACAGGAATGCTGATCTAGCTATCAAAACCTATCAGTAGAGCTTCAAGGTCATTTGAAGCGACTACTTCTTGAAAACTATAAGTGATATTGATATGGGACCTTTTCTAAAATGTTCAGCATGAGATGATGTTGGTCCTTATTGAAAATCATTTTGATTCGACATCAATGGCTGCCAGTGGTAAAGATTGTAGCGACTACTCCTCTGAAACTACTTGAAGGATTTCCATGAAACTTCAAAGGAATGTTGCTCTTGATGTCTAGTTGATCCTAGCAAAATATCAAGTCGGCCGGAAATTTAAGATAATGCTATAAGGAAGCTAATGGCCACATTTGGTTGTGCTAGGGTAAGAAATGTAGCCGAAACAAAAGAAAGAAATTGTACTATTAGAGAGCGTGTAATTTTTTCGAGAGTGTTACAAGGGCCGTCGTCCGTCCATCCGTCGTTAACTTTTGTCTTGTGAACACTCTAGGGCCTTCATTTTTCTTCCGATCTTTACCAAACTTTAACAGGTTGTTAATGTCAATGAAAGCTCAAACAAGTTCAAAAACCAGCCAAATCGGATCAGTAACACCTGAGTCATGGCCCTTGTTTTTTCTGAAAATTGCTATTTTCTGCCTTGTGAACGCTCTAGCACCTTTATTTATTATTTGATCGTTACCAAACTTGCACAGACTGTTAATACCAATTATAGCTTGGACAAGTTTGAAAATCAGCTGAATTGGGTCAGTAACACCAGAGTTATGGCCCTTGTTTTTTTCTGAAAAATGCTATTTTCTGCCTTGTGAACACTCTAGGGCCTTCATAAAAAATTAATCGGATCTTTACTTAACTTTGCCAGTGTCTTTATATCAATGAAAGCTCGAACAAGTTCGAAACCGGCAAGATCGAAATAATTTCAATGGAGTTATGGCCCTTGTTTTGCTGAAAAATGCCATATTAAGCCTTGTGAACACTCTAGCACTTTCATTTATTATTTGATCTTTACCAAACTTGCACAGATTGTTAATATCAATGAAAGCTCGGACAAGTTCGAAAACCAGCTAGACTATTAACAGCGGAGTTATTGCCCCTGATTTAGTTAAAAATGCTACGTTTTGCCTTCATTGTTCATCTGATCTTTACCAAACTTTATCAGATTGTTAATGTCAATAAAAGCTTGGTCAAGTTCGAAAACCAGACAGATTGGGACAGTAACAACGGAATTATGGCCCTTGATTTTGTTAAAAATGCTATAATTTGCCTCGTCTTACGATAGGGCCTTCACTTTGCCAGACTTTACCAGATTTTATGACTCTTTTTTATATTATAATATTTGTTTTAAAGTTTTTTTTTGATGTTTTTTTTGAATTTCTTTTTTATTATTTTTTTAATATTTTTTTTAGCTCTATGTTGGACCAGTCGGACCAGTAACAGAGGAGTTATGGCTCTTGATTTAGTTAAAAATGCTATATTTTGCCTCGTTAATACGGTAGGGCCTTCATTTTTCATCTGATCTTTACCAAACTTTACCAGATTCTTTAGTATTGCCCTTGATTTAGTTGATAAGCTGTATTTTGCCCAAAACTTTCAAAAAAACGTAAATGGCAGTCTCTCGCTTCATTGATGTTATAAGAGCCATGTTAGCCAGTAGAGCGTCCACAGGCCCTCTTGGGCCTCTTGTTCAGTCTTACGGAAGTTGAAAAGGGAAAGTGTAAACATTTGCATCGAATGAAATATTTAAATTCTGCACCCAGCAATGCAAATTTTATTAAAATCAACCTACAACATACAGAGATGTTTGAGCATACGTTGGCCGTTTGAAATTATTTTGTGTTATGCGTCAGAATGTTAAAATTGTAGGTTCTTCGCTTTATAAATGGACATATGAATCCCCTTATAAGAGTAACTGCATAATAATCAAATGCATCAGAAGGTAGTAGACATGTAGAAGCACTCTTTAAAAGGAAACAAAAAATTATTTAAACAATTGAACATTTTAAGAAAATTTAACCCAGGGCTAGGTCTTATAATTACTTGATATTGTGACCCAGCCGAGGGATACTGTAAAAAACTGACGTTGAGCAGTTTACCGCACGTATGATATAGCTTACACGTATACCAGCTATAAATAGAGACCGCATTACAAATGTACTCGTATTCACTATATATAATTCTTATACATATACATAATAAGGGCATATAAAACACTGATTCATACCATAAAATAAAGACAAAATAACTTAAGAGACCATGAACCGAAGCATTGTGAGTGGTTAAAGCGTCTGCCTTGCATTCAGGAGGTCGTGGATTCAAGGCCCCTGACCGCGTCATACTAAAGACTTGTATCATGTCTATTACGGCGTGGTATTCCAATCTGGCATTACTATAAAGAAACCATTGAGTTTGCTCTTCAAGTAGACATATCATCACATCACACACAAAAACACACAGATAGAAGTCCAGACTCCATTGTGCCTATAATCGTCTGGTAGGATGCCTGTTGTAGGCGGACGGACTATAATCCTTAGAAATACACACACACACACACACTTAAGAGACCATGTGTAAAATTTGGCTACGCAGAGTATCGTCTCGTTGCCAAGCTCCGCATAAAATTATGATAGCCCTTAAAATGTGTCTGTTTCTTTTGCGTGTAAGCTGTGTTTACAGGTCTATATCTCCTACATTTCTTGTCCTAGCTCAACTAAATTTGGAATTGTTTTCCTTATAGTATGTTGTAAAGGGTTGCATAAGTAATTTTAAGCTCGACTATTCGAAGAATAAGAGAGCTTATGTAATCACGTCGGCGTCCCACATCAAGGTTTGCGTGTATCAAAAGTGTGCGTGTAAGCTGTGTTTACAAGTCTATATCTCTTACAATTCTTACCATAGCACAATCAAATTTGGCCATTAGCTTCCTAATAGCATTATCTTAAGGGCTGCTTAAGTAATTTTAGTTCCTGTAACCCCTGGGCTCCCATGGAACCCAAATTCTGAGAGCCCTTAAAATACGTCTGTTTCACATCAAATTTTGCGTGTAAGCTGTGTTTACAGGTCTATATCTCTTGCATTTCTTGTCCTAGCTGAACTAAATTTTGGAATTGGTTTCCTTATAGTATGTTGTAAAGGGTTGGGTAAGTAATTTTGTCTTCTGCAAATTCTGGGCTCCCATGGAACCCAAATTGTGGTGGCCCATAAAATGTGCAATAAAAGCAGATCTAGGTTTGCATGTAAGCATGTATATATTTATAAATTTGGTTTGAACAGCCTTACAATTTTCTACTTGAACATAAAACCAGCAGGCCCCGTGTGGTTTCGTTGGAGGGATAGGCAGAGGGGTAGAACCCCCCCAAATTTATGTTTACTTTATCAGTTTTGTTCATGCTCATTAAAGGTCTTCATCATGACCCCTGCATTGTTTCAGATGTCATCTCGCTCAAATCACTAGAGCAGTGGCAGAAAAACAATAAACGTGGCTCCAGCATAAATGGAGTGTCTACAATAGAATTTGCAGCAACTCTGCAGTTCTGCAGGTGAGAAGGTTCTAGGCCCATTCTCCATATTTTATCTTGATAGGCGTCATATAACCTTTCATGTGTTGGTTCGCCTTAAAATCCAATTCAAGTCAATAAAACCAGCAGGTCAATCGATCTGTTTTATTTCCTTTGAACAAATGCGCAAGTGTCTGATTTATCAACAGTATTTCTGTTATGTACGCCAGTCAGTTATTCTAACCATGCTTTGCTGGGTTGAACCAATACAGACACAGATTCTTAACAAGTACCTAACAACGCATGTATCAATTCAGCTCGCTTACTCCAGTACAAAAAACATCTCATGTTCTAAGCAGCAACATTTCATTTTAATACGCCACATCTGTAAAATTTAACATAACCTTTAACCTCACCAAGAAGACAGACACTGTTCAATCTTGGCGACTCTCAGGACCTTGAGTCCTTTGATCTACTCATTACAGTGAAGTAATAGATATTACTGCTTTTAGTAATATAGCCATTAAAATACATGTTTATTCTAAGTTCTAACCATCCATGGCATTCATCTACAATGTTAGACATTACTTGAGTCTTTATTGTTGTATGTTAAGTGATTAAAATGAATTCTAACCATTTGAGAGCAGTAGATATTACTTTGTTCTTTATATTATAATTGGGCTTTTAGTGATCATGCCATTAAAATATGTTAGTATTCTAGTTGCACATTTAGTGATGAATTTAGTAATGATGCCATTTAAATACACATGTATTTTAACCATTCCAGGGCAGCCATCTATGCTAACAGGCATTATTTGGACCTTTATAATGACACCCATCCAGAGTTATTGGCGACAAATGCCCCTGGAAAACCCGAAGTTATTGGAGACGTGTACATTCATCGATCTGCTCAAGTACATGAGTCTGCTGTCGTAAGTATAGAAGATTGGGTTGAATGCATCCTTATTGCTATCATTGCCTTACATGTATATTCAGAAAACATTTCTGTTGAGCCCGTTTACGAATATCGACTTAGTGATCATGGTGTCATCTGGGTGTATGTGTGTCCGTCCGTCCGTCCATCCGTTTATCCTATCCGTATGTCCATTTGTATGTACGTTTTCATTTCTTAATACTTTCTTCGTTACTTGCATGATTTTCACCAAACTCTACCAGATTTGTTTATTATACGATTCCAACATCACTGGCACAATTACGGGTCACCGTGACCTACCTTCAACGAAATATAGGTCACATCCTGTCTCTGCTACGACATGCAGAGACAGCATGTCGAAGGTAGCAAGATATTTGCTACCTTCTTGCATGATTTTCACCAAACTTCACCAGAATGTTCCTTATAAAGTATCATATGCAAAATTTCGGGTTGCTTTGACCTACTTTGGACGAAATAATATAATAGGGCTCGACTTAAAGGATGGCACAGCCCAGTGGGTAGCATGGTTGACCTTGAATCTATAGGTCACTGGGATGAGTCTAACTGGCACCACTGGGTTTATTTTGTGTGTCCTTGGGCAAGAGGCTTAATTCCTTAGCCTTGTCCTGCAGGGAACGTAATCTCGGCGGTTTTGTTCAAAGGGTCGTCCTCCGAGCGTGTAAAGGAACTTTATCCATCTTTTGGATAGTAAGAGTAGGGCATGGTTCCAGGATTTCAATGTATCCTTCCACTCTGCCTGGAGGCAGTATGTTGCTGAATCATTAAACAACTTTTTAACCAGTTCCTTTGAAAAATACCAGGTTTTCCTTTGGAAAACTATGATATTAGATTGATGAATGTCGTTTGGCTGGCGGACAGGCAGGCAGACGTCTAACTCATGTTTTCCATTCAATACGTTTTGTTAGGAGTGAGATATTGTGACTGAACTTTCTGTATGGGTAACTTATATGGAAAGGAAGCTTGGGGTTGCATTTTTTGAGGTCACTGGAGTCATGGTCAAGGTCGCCATTCACTAAAAACAGAAAAATGGTTTTCGATCTATAACTTTTTATAATGCGATGAAATTTGCTGTGTAGGTAGGTTATAGGGAAGGGAAGCTTGGGATTGCATTTGAGGTCACTAGGGTCAAGGTCACTAAAAATAGTTTCCGGGCAAAAACTTGAGTAAAGTTTGAGGAATTGTAACGAAACTTTATGTAATTTGATGTTTTTTGTAGAGAAAAAACTTCTGTTACTCCATTTTCAGCTTACTGTAATACCATTTCAGATGGAAAACCGACTGTTTCTTGTTTATAATTCAGTCAATGTTGTTATGGAAGTTATGGAAAACAATGTAAAATTGTGTGTATTAATTTACCACATGACTGTTACTAATTATATTTGCTAAAGGATCAATAAATTACTAAATATTTACTAAATTACATTTATTAATTATATTTGCTAAATTGTGTATAATTAATTATTAGTCATTTATTTTGCAATTATCTGCTTAATTGTATTTACCAATTATATTTACTACATTTAGTATATTAAATAAATATTTCGAAATTATGTATAATTATTTACTCCATTATTTTGTAATTATCTTCTATATTTACTAAATTTAGTATATTAAATAAATATTTGCTAAATTATGTTTACTAATGTATATTTATTGAATAAAATCTATATACCAATATATTATGTTTTACGATGTTTGTGTGTGTGTTTTTTTACCAGCTAGGTCCGAATGTCACCATTAGTAAAAACTGTGTCGTAGGAGAGGGCGTTCGAGTCAGGGAATCTGTGATACTAGAGGGCGCTGTTTTACAGGTATAGAAATATTAGTATGGTGTTTTAAAGGTTAATATTTTATGTGTTTTATAGTTTATTTAAGAGAAGATGGAATATCTATATTTATTACATTTATATGAGTGAAAGATTTCTAGGAATGGACGGCCTAACCTGGAATTCACCAACCATTCTTCTAACTATTCTTAGACATTAGCTCAAGTACTGAAAATTTGTTCACAGATATTTCCATGACCTTCAAAGATAAACAATCGTAAGACGTTACTATTTATTAGTATGCATCTTATTTTATATATACATAGCAGATGGTTATTCTGTAAACTTGTAGAAATATTTTCGATTTAAATTTGCATACTTGAGCTTAAGTCTAAGAATAGTCTTAAGAATGGTTGGTGAATCCAAGGCCTGGTGTCAGGATAATGTGAATGGGGAAAATCATGTCATGCGTCTACGCCGTGGTATTCCAGTTTGGCAGCACTGTAAAGTTGAGCATAGAGTTCACTGCTACAAGTATACACCATAATGATTTGACTGAACAATTGTTAAAAGCAGGGCACTAGCTAGCTTTTAGGGGACTGGGGCCAGGGCCCTAAGGAAGAGGAATTTTGCATTGTTTTCATATCAAAGGATAATTTATAAGAAACACAGATCGGTGCTTTTTTTCCTAATATAAGTAGTACTAATAAAGGGTACCATTTCCAATGACAAAAAGTATGCTTGTTTCTCCAAATTGGAGTGTCAACATTTCCAATAACAAAAAAAATAAAAAAAATAAGAGGGTTTATATTCAACGTAAAAAGGGGGAAAATATCTAATTTTTGGTTAGGGAAATAGGTCCGAATTTTGGCCTCAAAAACGACCAACCAAGTGCTTTGAAAAGTGACATTAAACCTCATACATACATTTCGTCTGACCTTATGATGTCTTCTCAAACCTTGGCATATCATCTGTTTATGACTGGAAAAAAGCATGGGAAGGCAGCATACATGCTTCAGGGAACACCCTTCTAGTTCTCGCCCACGGAAGTGGGTAGCGAGACATAGCAGTCACTTTTCCGGAGGTGGTGGCAGTGACGACGGCCACATTTTAAATATCTCAACAACCGCTGCTTGAATTTTTCTGAAACTTTGTCAGATGCTTTGTTAAGTCAAAATTACCAAGATCAAGGTCATATTTTGCGTTATTTTCCCAAAACTTAACCTTGGTTAGGTAACTTAACCTTGGTTAGGTAACTTAACCTTGGTAATGTAACTTAACCTCCGTTAACTGTATGTGATTGCCTCATTTTCTTTGTTTTCTTTGTTTGATACTTGGTCATATGTATTGTTGGCATTGGTGGACATCACTGAACGACAAAAAATACCAAGGTCAAGGTAATATTTTGCTTATTTTCCCCTAACTTAAACTTGGTTAGGTAACTTAACCTTGGTTAGGTAACAACCTCAACTTTATGTGATTGCCTCACTTTATGTCTTTTATACTTGGTCATATGTATTGTTGGCATTGGTGGACGTTGAACGACAAAACGTACCAAGGTCAAGGTCATATTTTGCATTATTTTCCCAAACTTAACTTTTGTTAGGTAACATAACCTCAGTTAACTTCATGTGATTGCCTCACTTTCTGTCTTTGATACTTGGTCATATGTATTGTTGGCATTGGTGGACATCGCTGAATGACAAAAAATACCAAGGTCAAGGTCATGTTTTGCGTTATTTACCATAAATATCAGTTTGGTTAGGCTCAGTTAACTTTTTCTGATAACTTTAATTTCTTTTTTTGATACTTGGTCATATGTATTGTTGGCATTGGTGGACATTGCTGGACAACAAAAAAGACTAAGGTCAAGGTCATTAAACTAACCTCATTTAACTTTATGTGATTGCCTCACTTTATGTCTTTGATACTTGATCATATGTATTGGTGGCATTGGTGGACATCGCTGGAGGACAAAAAATACCAAGGTCAAGGTCACATTTTGCATTATTTTCTCCAAAACTTAACCTTAGTTAGGTAACTTAACCTAAGTTAGGAAACTTAACCTTGGTTAGGTAACTTAACCTCAGTGAACTTTATGTAATTGTCTCACTTGATATCCTTGATACTTGGTCATATGTATTGTTGGCATTGGTGGACATCGCTGAACAACAAAACATACTGAGATCAAGGTAATATTTTGCATTATTTTCCCAAAACTACACCCTGTTTAAACCACTTAACTTCAGTAACTTAACTTCTTATGATTACCTCGCTTTTATTTGTTTGATACTTGGTCATATGAAGTCTTTGGTGGACATCATTTAAGCACAAATTTAATAAAATATTTCATATGCCGTTTTCCGCGGTGGGCAAGACACCCTCAGACCGAGGTCTTGTAGTCTATACCTTTTCAATAGAAGCACGGTAACCTCATGAGTAACACCTTTTGGTGCTCACATTACCTCACAAACAATTGACTCAGAACATTTCCAAGAATAAGTTTGAACTTCAAGAGAAATCAAGGTCATATGTTGACCCTAGGTTATAGGTTGACATCAAGGTTAAAAAATGACCTCAAGGTCATAGGTTGACTTAAAGGTCATGTTTTTCTCAAGGTCATAAGTTGACCTCATGGTTGACGGTTGACCTTGAAGTCAAAAGTTTACCTCAAGGGTGTAGATTAGCTAATACAGAATTACTGCACTGTCCTGCTTTCCTTGTATGATGTGTATTCGTAGTACCTAACTATGACCTTCATTATTATTTTGTGTCTGTAGGATCACTGCTGCGTACTGTACAGTATTATCGGTTGGAACTCCCAGGTGGGCTTGTGGACTCGAGTTGAGGGTACGCCTAATGACTCCAATCCGAATAAACCTTTTGCCAAACTCGAGGCTATATCAACGTTTACCAGCGATGGAAAACTCAACCCGTCCATCACTGTCATTGGTAAGTTCAAGCTGCTTGTTTTTAGGAGTAATTTAGGCTTAATTTATAGAATACCGCTTAAGCCAGTGCAAGGAGGCATGAGAGGTGTTGCAAATTAAATTACCTCTCATGAACAGCCTCAATAAAACAAAGTCTGCAACTTTTCTCTCTGATTTGTGTTTGTTTGTTGCTTCCAAGGTATCCCATTTTTAGTATTATTGACATTCACATTAGCTTTTGTTTAGTGTTGTGTGGCAGTTGTAAAAGTTGCCCTGACTGAAAATCAGTAGAGTTATTACTTACTGGTCCTTTGGGATCATCAAGCCCAATCTATGTGGCTTTAAAGTAGAATACCACTTAAGTCGGTGCTAGTGGGCATGAAAGGTGTTATATTACCTCTCATGAACAGACTCAATAAAACCAAGTCTGCTACAGATCCTCTTTTCATTATTTATTTATTGTTAAGGGCACTTGTTTCTACTTAAGGAGGTTTTAAAAAAAGTTGACCATTACAACAAGGTCAAGGTCCTATGACATTTCTTTCAAAACAAGTAAAAAAATATATAGGTCACAAGGCTTCTAATGATTTTTTATTAAAAATTCTTTAAATTACACCCATTTTGGAGTTATTTTGACTACACACAATATTGACATGAGATCGATAATAAAATAAGCTCAGTATCTACTTTTATATATGTATTCCACTACTGAAAAACAAAAATAGGATTTATTCTATAGAAAAAGGATAAATTCTACTCAGAATTAATTAAATTATTGTTATTGATATAAGAAATAATTAAAAAAACATATCAACTTAATGTGCAACAAGAAGCAGTTCCTATGAAAAATTTCCAAATCCTGAGATTCCACCAAAAATCATTCAAACTGAATACCATGATGATCAACTACTAGACATCATACTCATGAGACTTCCTACCTAGTTTCATGAACTTCAGATGAAAAATATAGGAGTGAAGCTGAAAATTAATGCTTTACAGTTGAAAAACTTCAAAGTCCCGTAACGAGTTGAAAAACTTCAAAGTCCCGTAACGACACTTAAAATCATTCAACTTGAACACCTTGAAAAATGCGCTACTAGGTATCATACTAATACTTCATACCAAGTTTCATGAAAATTGAAAGAAAAATGTCGGTGGAGTTGAATGGAAACGCTTTAAAACTGCAGAGTCCCATAACTTCACCAAAAATAATTTAGCAGGAACGTCCTGACAATATACAATATACTAGATATCATACTGATACTTGCTACAAAATTTCATGAAAATCAAAAAGAAAAATTAAGGTGGAGTGGAAATGAGTGGAAACACAAAGTTGAAAGTCACGTTTTCTGCCAAAAAATCATTCGACCGGAATATGCACTACCAGACATCATTTTAATACCGCCTACCAAATATTTCATGAAAATCAGATGAAAAATGTAGGAGGAACAAACAAATGTGTGACAGACAGATGGCCACACAGACGGACAGTTGTCTACCATAATTATCATCCCCTCGCCTTCGGTGAGGGGTAGTACAATGATAAAGGAAATCAAATACTGAGACCTTTTTGGGGGCGACAGTTGAACAGGGCTAGAGACAACTGTTGTCTCCAAATGGCAGGAGAAGTGGCGGAAGCATGGGGTGGGGTTGGGATAGGCGGGTAAATGGGTAACATTAACTTGTAACAAAAATAAATAAAAAAGACTCTTCAAAACAGCTTTTATTTCTTGCAGAACGCATGCCATACATCACATTTGGAACAATTACAATGAATAAAATGAAAGCAATACATGATCCATATGATCCCAGACCCAACCATTCTGGGAAGAACAAATTGTGCCACTTTAAAGAAAGTTGAAGTGGAGTAGGGGAGGGAAATGTAAAACCATATGATCAATAAACACTGCTATATAAAAGCTTAAACAATTAAAAAAAAATAGCAAGCATTTGTTGAATATACTGAAATAGCAAGCCAAAATAGGGGTTTTCTAGGTTAATTTGGATAAAAAAAAAATCTGTTTTGTTTGCAGAATTTGATATTAACCTTGTATTAACCCTTAGACTGCTAAGGTCAACTACAATAGCCTTTGCGTCCATTGTAAACCCAGATCAGCTGCTGATCAGGGTTTACAATGTCTCCAAAACACCTCTTTGTAACTTAAATGGAATGGTCTAAATTTAAAGAAAGGACATTCCACTATACATTCATAGGGGGCTAAGGGTTATTTAAATCTCTGAACGATTATGGTAGATATAAAAGGCCTTCTTACTAAGAGAAACCTGCCATGGTGTGACTTTTCTTGGATTCTCTTGAAGCCTGTCTCTGAAACCATTGAAGCTATGTATTAGAACAAAATGAGACGGCGTGCAGTGCACAGTTCTAGGTAGAATGTTTACCAAATTGTGTCCTGTTGATCGAAGGGAAACATCTTGACTTAATTCATGTTGATATCTAGAATGAGAGTTATCTCTCTTGATATTTTGCCCTTCATTGCAGTTTTAGCTCAGAATGACCCTTAAAGTAGGTATCCCACCAACAACAGCTAAATTTTACAACATATGTACACCGTTTCTTAACATACCGACGACAAGTTACGTATACAATTTACTAATTTTGAAAATCCAAACTGTATAGACGCATTATAAACCGCTTTAACCAGCCAGACCAAACCCCAGAATTAAGAGTTAACCAACTCATAATTCTTTTTACACATATTCATTCACGTGTATTTTTAAAAACCGTTGAATAAATCTATACTTTTAATTGGCACACACACAATATTATATGATCTGAACACCTGGCTAGAGTTTTGTTAAACGGTTTTATAGTGCAATTTTGCCGTTATTTGGAGGGTTAGTTTAGATTAGTTAGCAATGGGATGAAACTATACAAATTAAGAATACAATAAGACAAATGTCTTTCTAGGGAGCGGTGCACATTTCTGGTCCTTGTTTTATATTACAAACACTTGAACTTCGCATAATGTCAAAAATGATTGTCCCACTATTTGTATTTTCACATATCTTCCAAATATTTTATCGCCGACAATAATTATCAATTCTCCATTATGGCTGGCACCCCCATATTTTCCAAAAGTTTTGTAACCCTCATTTTCCTCTTCGCTCACTGACATTGTAAAATCTTTGAGTCTTTCTCCGCAACAGTCCTCACGATTCTTAATAACCACTCGTCCAACGAATAGATTTACGCCTAAATCCACACGCCACCATGGGTTGTCTTCGAGATTCGTATGCGTGCATGATTGACTGGCCCTGTTACCATTCATGTAACCGTCAACAGCTGCCTCTGGCCCAGGACCTACAGGGTACATGGAGCTTTCAAATGCTGGTTTTCTTAGTGCATAGTTATTGGTAGAGTGTGCATGGTTGTAAGTGTTTTGAAAAATACTCATTTTCATTTTTTCCCTCTGGTGCACAATGTCACTCCTCTGTCCTTCAATCTGTTGAACCGTCTCTTGAAGCTGTGTAATAGCATTACTCTGAGCATGTTTGAGTGTATATTGTTCTCCGATCACCCTTTCCAGCTCACTAGTCTTTCTCGCAAACTCGGATTTGGCCTCTTCCTGCTTTAATTTCACATTTTTTTCCAAAGATGTTATATCTTCTTTCACATACAATATCTTTTCTTGCACCAACACTGTGTGTTTTTCACTTTCATTGAAACAGCTTTCTACTTCAGTGCTTAAAGTGTTATGAAACTCAATCCTTAAAGCATCCAATGTTTGACTGATATTGCTGATTGCTTTAGTATTTTTATCTCTCATGTTTTTCTCTTCCATAAATGCCTTGCTTATGGTAATTTTGAAGTCTTCAAATGTTTTAGTTTCGTTTAAGATATTGCTTACAGTTTCTTCAAGCTTCGTAATGTTCAGGTCTTCAAATTCACCTTTTGTCTTTGACATTTCTGGTGTGGCTATGGTATACTTGGAGCTTTTTCCGTTAAATCCACCATCAACAGTTTCTATATCTTTAGCTGAGTTCACTAATGCGCTAACAGCTTCTACAGAACTTTTTCCAGTAAATCTGTCATCGACAATTTCTATACCTTGAGTTATGTTCATTATTGCCTTAACAGCTTCTTCAGAACTTTTCTCATCATCCACGACTTCTGTATGTTTAGTTGCGTTCATGAATACACTAATGGCTTCTTCCAAGTTGGATATTTGTTCACCTCATTGTTGAATATCATCCATGACAATATTATAGAAGAGCTGAAGTCTTTTTGAGACTTGAACATCTTTACCAGCTTTACTGATTCCAATAAATACTGATAAAGGTGATCCTTAGAGAGCAACAAACACAATTAAGAGAATAAAGCAGCAGACTCGGTTTTATTGAGTCTGTTCAAGAGAAGTAATGATAGAAGCAACACTTCTCACGCCCAGATAGAAACAAGAACACTTCTCACGCCCAGATAGAAACAAGAACAGTATGAAATACATTTTCATCACCACCATGGTCAACTCCTTGGTATAATTGTTGAAACAATGATGTTTGCAAGTCTCTGTGTTGTTTTGAAGAAACTGTACGATATAGTTAAAAGGACACATGGCAATCTTGAAGTATTTAGCAAGCATTAAAATGTGTATTTGTTATTCTAAGGTTTATAGTCCCTCTAACATTGTGTCAAGCAAAGAATCCATCAATGACATGGCTTTATGTCTGGACTTAAAGGCCAGGGTTGAGTATAAAAAAAAAAAATGGCCACAGAGAAACGTTTCTGATCATTTTATGTATTATGCAGCTCAGAGAGGTTTAATCACAAATTTCTAAATAAAGCATTTTTAAACCATAAAATTTGGCATGTAAATACTCTAAACATTACTCTATACAGATATATCAACATAATTATATAATGTATTTATTTTCCATGCTTTCTAGAACAAAACTTTTATTCCTAACTGTCAACATAATGGTGGTAGATCTACCGAATGCTGGGGTTTAAAGCATTAAAATTAATACCTTGATTTATTTATTAATCCAGTATCATTTGACTTTAAAGATGAATGGACACCCTTTTTGTAATATTATCAATTAACAAATTTAACTCTTAAACGTCATATGAACATTTCTTGATAGTCTCGGAGAGAAACATAAATTGAAATCCGCTACTAAGTTGTATGTAAAAGTAATGTATTATTTGCATGACATAGATACTACTTTTACCACTGCGTGATTGCATGGGGAAATAAGGTAAATCTGAATTGTACAGCTGCACAACTATTGCCAGATAATTGATAAATACATTTACCTGTGACATGTTCATGAAACAAAACATGGCCGGAGAACTTTAAACCTCTGCCATATATTTGAATAACTTGTAATACAATTGAAAATTTCATTTTTTCTTCGTTATTCTTAGATAGGTTTTAAATATATTACTGGTGAAATATAATCAGCAATCAGTATTATGCGAAACAATTTGTTTTAAACTATTTAGATAATTATTACGAATGATATGTTCATGTAAGTGTGCTAGTTCTGTCGATAAAGTAACTGGACACCACGAGTTGAAAAAAAATCAAGATTGTTGTGTGTCTCTTTAATATATTAAGTAGGCATAAGTATTGCATGACACACTGTTTTATGAATGACTTTAAGTAGCTGTCAGTTTTTTCAGCCAATGAGCCTGAATTCTGGATTAAACAATTATTTTCACCCTTGACACTAAGTGGAATTTATTCTAATCTGAGCCAATGTTAATGGCTGTTTGAACTTGTTGGTGAAATGACAATGGATTCCCACTTCAGAGCTGTTGACAACTGTTGGTGAAATGACAATGGATTCCCACTTCAGAGCTGTTGACAACTGTTGGTGAAATGACAATGGATTCCCACTTCAGAGCTGTTGACAACTGTTGGTGAAATGACAATGGATTCCCACTTCAGAACTGTTGACAACTGTTGGTGAAATGACAATGGATTCCCACTTCAGAGCTGTTGACAACTGTTGGTGAAATGACAATGGATTCCCACTTCAGAGCTGTTGACAACTGTTGGTGAAATGACATTGGATTCCCACTTCAGAGCTGTTGACAACTGTTGGTGAAATGACAATGGATTCCCACTTCAGAGCTGTTGACAACTGTTGGTGAAATGACAATGGATTCCCACTTCAGAGCTGTTGACAACTGTTGGTGAAATGACAATGGACTTCAGAGCTGTTGACAACACTTACCAAAAACAAGCCACATCCAAGTACCTGACATGATCTGGGAGTGTGTGGCAATTGAGTCCACTCCATGGTCGGAATTGTAAAGATACTGCGTCTAAAACTTCTCTCATCTCTCACTGCTACGGGTTTGAATCGCACTGCCAGCTCGACTTGTTAAGTGAGAAAGTGTTGATACTTACAGATGGTGGGAGGTATACAGTACAGTCCTAATTTTACACAAAAACACAAAAACAACAACATTTTTATTCGTCCATTATAAGAGTACAGTAGCACTTAGTCATTGAGAAAGATGTACGAAAATAAAGATATTGCTCCCCACCCCCAACACACACACACACACACACAGTGTTGTTTTTAGAAGAAGAATACACAAAATCTTTATTGGGCTGGCCTCATCATCGGATACAAAATTGAATAACACCATTTTCTCATACAATTGTATATCTAACAGTGATTTATGGTAACCTATACAAGTTCTCTCCCAAAACAAAAGGCTCTAAATATGTCTTTAAGGTGTGGATGCATGGGAAATGGTGAATTAGTACAGTCCCGCTCACAGATAACACCTAGAGTTGACATGGGGGAAGTTCTGTAAATAATTAAACATTATATTCAACATGAAAAAAAGACTGACAATGGGCAAGAGTGGCTATGCCTGGTTCAATTAAACTAGTTTTGTGTGGAATGTAGTGAAGCTACTGCTGTAGCTTCTTTTATTTGTACCTTTTGGTAGTGGCAAAAAATTGTCATTACGGAGGCAAACTTTTTGCCGTTTTGGTAAAAGTTTTCCAGTGTGCGGCAAACATTTGCCAATGTGTCATTAAATGTTTGCCGTTCAGTTGTCTGTTTAGACTCTTTTCAGACTAGTTATCATTTGTAGACAAATATTTCTGTCACAGCAGTTTTATTTCCCTTAGATATTTTTAGATGCAAAATTAAACAAGTTTTCTTTACTTCCCGGTTTGGGGAAGTAAACAATAATTACATCATGAGTTATGAGTAATTCAGTAAATAAATACTGTAAGGTAGATCCATTGGAAGAAACAAACACAATCTAAATAATAAAGTAGCAGACTCGGATTTATCGAGTCTGTTCATGAGACGTAATTAAGACGCAACACCTCTCCTGCCCCCTACCATCGGCTTAAGTGGTAGTCTACTTCAAAGACACATATATTGGGACTCGTTTATCCCAAAGGACCAAAAACGAGTCAGTCCGATTTAAAAAAAAAAGATTATTTCAAAGATTTGTAATATACATCTAAAAATTATAATCCTTTCTTGAGGCTTATTGAAAAACAATATTTGGACACCAAAATCAACCTTAAGTTCTAATGTTCATCGAATTTAAAAATTCACAAAATCGGTTAATTTGATAATGATAATTTAGTCTTTATCAGCTATTTAACCCTTAACCTGCTAATAGTCAGTAACTCGCAGACTGATCAGGGTTTACAATGTCTGGCTGCGCATCAGTCATTTCTCCAAAACACCCCTTTGTAACATAAATGGAATGGTCTAAATTTACAGAACGGATAGTCCATTATACATTCATAGCGAGATAAGGGTTAATAAAGTCTGTATTGATAGTGTCAGTGGCTTAGTGGTACTTCAGCTGCCTCACATGCGGATAGTCGTGGGTTCAATCTCAGTCTGGGTTACACCAAAGGCTTCATAAAAATAGTTGCTTGACGTTCAGTATGTAAATGGTTGTTTTAGGACTGGTCGGCCAGGGCCTGAATTCATCAAATTTTTGAGCACAAGTATCAGACTCACTCAAAATCTCATTTTTAGCTCTACTGGCCAAGGGCCAGCAGAGCTTATGGGATGGTGTGTTGTCTGTCGTCTGTCGTCCGTTTGTCTGTCCGTCCGTAAACTTTTACCTCGTTAAGACGATAGGGCCTTCATTTTTCATCCGATCTTTGCCAAACTTTAATAGGTTGTTAATATCAATGAAAGCTCGGACAAGTTCGAAAACCAGCCAGGTCGGACCAGTAACAGCGGAGTTATGGCCCTTGATTTAGTTAAAAATGCTATATTGCTATATTTTGCCTCGTTAAGACAGTAGGGCCTTCATTTTTCATCCTATCTTTACCAAACTACCAGATTATTAATCTCAATGAAAGCTTGAACAAGTTCGAAAACCAGCCATATCGGACCAGTAACAGCAGAGTTGTGGCCCTTGATTTTGTTAAAAATCCTATATTTTGTTTCGTTAAGACGATAGGGGCTTCATTGTTCATCCAAACTTTATCGAACTTGATCAGATTGTTAATGTCAATGAAAGCTCGGACAAGACAAGTTCGAAAACCAGCCATATCGGACCAGTAACAGCAGAGTTATGGCCCTTGATTTCGTTAAAAATGCTATATTTTGCCTCATTAAGACGATAGGGCCTTCATTTTGCATCCGATCTTTATCAAACTTTATCAGTTTGTTAATGTGAATGAAAGCTCGAACAAGTTTGAAAACCAGCCAGATCGTATCAGTAACAGCGGAGTTATGGCCCTTGATTTAATTAAAAATGCTATATTTTGCCTTGTTAAGAGGATAGGGCCTTCATTTTTCATCTGATCTTTACCAAATTTTACCAGATTGTTAAAGTCAATAATAGTTCAGACAAGTTCGAAAAGCAGCCAGATCTGACTGGTAACAACGGAGTTGTGGCCCTTGATTTAGTTAAAAATGCTATATTTTGCCTCGTTAAGACAATAGGGCCTCCATTTTCATCCGATCTTTACCAAACTGTACCAGATTGTTAGTGTCAAGAAAAGCTCGGATAAGTTCGAAAACCACCCAGATCAGACCTGTAAAAACGGAGTTATGGCCCTTGATTTAGTTAAAAATGCTATATTTTGCCTCGTTAAGACGATAGGGCCTTCATTTTTCATCTGATCTTTACCAAAGTTAAAATTTTTTGACTTTTTTTTTCTTTTATTATTTTGAATTTGTTTATTTTTTTTGACTTTTTTTTCTTTTTTCTTTTCTTTTTCTTTTTATTTATTATCTCTACTGGCCACGTTCGAAAACCAGTCAGATCGGACCAGTAATGGCGGAGTTATGGCTCTTGATTTAGTTAAAAATGCTATATTTTGCCTCTTTAAGACGTTAGTCACTCGCTTTTTTGATGTTATAAGAGCCATATTAGCAAGTAGAGCATCCACAGGCCCTCTTGGGCCTCTTGTTAGCTCTACTGGCCAAGGGCCAGCAGAGCTTATGGGATGGCGAGTTGTCCGTCGTCCGTCCGTTGTCCGTCGTTAACTTTTGTCTCGTTAAGACGATAGGGCCTTAATTTTTCATCCGATCTTTACCAAACTTTAACAGGTTGTTAATATCTATGAAAGCTCGGACAAGTTCGAAAAACAGCCATATTGGACCAGTAACAGCAGAGTTATGGCCCTTGATTTAGTTAAAAATGCTATATTGCTAAATTTTGCCTCGTTAAGACGATAGGGCCTTCATTTTTCATCCTATCTTTACCAAACTTTACCATATTGTTAATATCAATTGAAGCTCGGACAAGTTCGAAGACCAGCCATATCGGACTAGTAACAGCAGAGTTATGGCCCTTGATTTAGTTAAAAATGCTATATTTTGCATCGTTAAGTTGATAGCAGCTTCATTGTTTATCCGATCTTTATCAAACTTTATCAGATTGCTAATGTCATAGCTGACCGGAAATTCAAAATGGCCACCACGGCTAAAAATAGATTTAAAATAAATAAATTTGTAGCGACTACTTCTTGAAAACTATAAGTGATATTGATATGGGACAATTTCTAAAATGATCAGCATGACATGATGTTGATCCTTGTCGAAATTTATTTCGATACGACTTTAAACATGGCCGGGCCGCTAGCGGCTATCTTTGTTTACATAGATTTATATAGTAAAAACTTGTAACGACTACTCCTATAAAACTTCACAGGAATGTTGCTCTTGATGTCTAATTGATCCCAGAATTTTTTTAGGTCGGCCTGAAATTCAAGATGGCCAACATGGCTAAAATAAACTTGTACTATGTTATGTCAGTTTGATATTAGTATGAAATGATGGCCTCTGAAAAGCAATGTTTATAAAAATGTTTTGGTATTAATAGAGTGCTCACAGAAAATTATTTTAATAGACAGGCCCAGGGCTTGTTGCTTCTGAAAATGGACAGGCCCTGATTTAAAATTGACAGGCCCTGATTTAAAATATTGGACTTTTCCACTTTATTGGTCTTTATTCACTTTTATAGCACACATTTGTTACGTATGTATTAATCAAACTCAGAACCTCCTCGGACTATATTTTTCTTTTTGCTACCGCTTTATGCTCCCTAGTCAGCGGACTTATTTACCCCTTCGTTTCAAATACGTTAGAACAGAATATTACATAGTAATTTATAACCGATGCAAAGGAGAGTACTAGCACTTTTGCCAAACGATAATAATCAGAGCCGACTTGGTAAAACTAGAGCCAAACTTGGAGCCAAAATTTCAATCAGGTTTTATTAGGCTATCAGAGCCTCCTCTAGCGATATTTTTTATTTTGTCAAAGTTAAAGAATTAGGAGCCTAGACTAGAATTCATTTAAAAGTAGGATTCCAGGAACTCCTTACACCTTACACATTGATAAAAGAAAGAATGATGGATTAATAATGAATAGAAATGTTTTTCTTATTCGATTATGTAAAAAAAAAAAAAAATCCGAAATTATATGTACCATCCAAACTACTATGACACCGCACTTTTACGGCCCGAAAATTTCATAAACAATCAATCGAAATACCATCAATTACGAACTTTTTTTCTTGCATTAATGTGTTTTGAATGCCAAAAATTGTATTTCTTATCAAAGAGGAAAGAAAACACAATCCTAATATAGCAGGATAATGTAGTTTTATGTCAAAATTGCCGATCTCTGTTGTGACAAACTGCCGACACGAAGCCAGGCAAAATATTCATACTTCACACACATTTTAATTACTTTATTGCAAGTGTTTTCACAGTTCACAATACACATGGGAGTATTGAGGATCTTGAGAGCAAGTAAAATAGATTTTGGGGATTTTTATTTTAGACAGGCCCGACAGGCTCCTTGTCTGCAAAATGAGACAGGCCCGGAATGGATTTCGAGGAGCCCCGGGCGTCGGGCTATCCTACTTTTCGAGCACTGTAATAATCCAATTATTATCATTAATGAATCACTTTTAAATCCTTAATTAATATTTACCTCATAGAAATTAGGGCAGGGCTTGGAGCCAATAAACCTTAATTGAAACTAGACGCTGGTTTGATGCCATACCAATTTGTTTTTAGCCATATCACTTTATTTCAAACACTCTGATAGTATCAGAGCCATTATTAGTACATGTACATGTAAGTATCATTGTAGAGTTTGTCTTATCTATTAAGACTGATTGTATATAAACATTTGACCCCAGTGTGGCCACCACACCAATCTTCTGTGTACCAGTCTCATCCAGCTGTATCACATTGTGTGAGAAAAGCCCAGTCACAAACACACTGCCCCGCCCATCCACACATACTCCCACAGCTCCATCCAGGTCCTTATCAGTGAATTTGGACAATAGTTGACCCTTGTTGTCCAGTGTCACCAGCCCATTGTGTACATCAGCCACATAGATCCTGGTGCCATCAGGACTGACAGCTATATGCCTGGTTTTAGAGAACATCTCCACGCCGTTGCTGTCCTTGTAGAGTGTCTGGAGGCTGGTGCCGTATGTGTTGTATATGTAAACTTTGTTCTTTTTATCTGCGATATACAGACGTCCATTGTTGTAAGCCAGACCCCAACAGTCGTGATTCATCTTTACAGAACGGTTTACTGCCATCTTGTTACTGCTCACAGACACAAAGTTAAGGGTGCTGTTGTCTTTAACGACAGCAGCTTCACTCTGGCTGATGCAGCATACTGCACGTGGGCTAGAAGGAATGTCACAGTGATCAATCACCCTGTACGAGGTGTCCAGGTGTTTCAGTTTCTTGTTGTCATAATCTGTCAGTACTATAGAGCCATCTGGCATCTGGCACGATCCTCCTATGTTGCATGTCCCGATATCACCTTTCATTCTGACATTACAGTTCCTTATATTCTGAGCTTTATAAAGCTGCCTCTGGACCCCCTGAACTTTGACCTCTGGTCTTTTTATCTTCACTTCAAGTTTCCCCAGACTGTGTGTGTTGGCAAGGAACTTCTCTAAGGTTGGATCGATCAAGAACTGGAAGCTCTCATTTATTGGAGATGAGGACATTTTTTGTACGAGTTGCTCACCGTCTGAAACCTCGTTCTGGCATTTTTTCAAGTTGATGAACACTTGGGACTCATTGTTGTGGCTTGTTGACTCGAGTTGTTGCTTCAGTTGTTTAAGCTCAGCAAGAAAGTTGTCACACATCGTCATGTCGGCCATGATGGGCTTGCTGCTGTCTCGATGAAGTTTCTCCATAACATCTGTGGCTTTCCTCTCCAGAGCATCAAATATTTGGTTGACTTGTGTCCTGAAATCTTTCAGACTTTGCAAGACATCTCTCCGTGACTGGTCTAGATTAGCTTTATTCTTCTCTCTGGTGTTTTTTGTCCTTTCTATGTCGGGTTTGACTGAGTCAAGTTTCTTATTGATATCCTGCAGTTCCTGACTTTGAGCTATTCCTCTAGCTAAATGGGGGATGAAGTCCAGATCCGTACATGTTCTGAAATAAAGACAAACAGTTCATGTCTTTATACATTCTGAAATAAAGATAGGCAATTTTTGTCATAAGAATCATGTTGATCCTTGTCGAAAATTATTTTGATTCGACTTTGAACATGGGCGCCAGTAGCCATCTTTGTTTACATAGAGTTTGTATAGTAAAAATTTGTAGCGACTACTCCTCTGAAACTACTTAGCGGATTTTCATGAATCTTCACAGGAATGTTGCTCTTGATGTCTAGTTGATCCTAGCAAAATTTCAGGTCGGCCGGAAATTCAAGATGGCTGCCATGGCTAAAAATAATTTTTCAAAATACAAGTTTGTAGCGCCTACTTCTTGAAAACTATAAGTGATATTGATATGCGTCTTTTCCTAAAATGATCAGTATGACATGATATTGATCCTTGTCGAAAATTATTTTGATTCGACGTTAAACATGGCTGCCAGCGGCCATCTTTGTTTACATAGAGTTATATAATGAAAACTTGTAGCGACTACTCCTCTGAAACTACTTGATGGACTTTCATGAAACTTCACAGGAATGTTGCTCTTGATGTCTAATTGATCCTAACAAAACTTCAGGTTGGCCGAAAATTTAAGATGGCCGCCACGGCTAAAAGTAGATTTTCAAAAAACAAGTTTGTAGCGACTACTTCTTGAAAACTATAAGTGATATTGATATGGGACTTTTTCTAAAATGAACAGCGTGTCATGATGTTGGTCCTTGTCGAAAATCGTTTTGATTCGATGTTAAACATGGCTGTCAGTGGCCATCTTTGTTTACATAGAGTTATATAGTAAAAACTTGTAACGACTACTCCTCTGTAACTACTCGAAGGATTTTCATGAAACTTTACAGGAATGTTGCTCTTGATGTCTAATTGATCCTAGCAAAATGTCAGGTCGGCCGGAAATTCAAGATGGCCACCATGGCTAAAAATAGATTTTCAAAATACAAGTTTGTAGCGACTACTTCTTGAAAACTATAAGTGATATTGATATGGGACTTTTTCTAAAATGATCAGTATGACATGATGTTGATCCTTGTCAAAAATTATTTTGATTTGACATTAAACATGGCCGCCAGCGGCCATCTTTGTTTACATAGAGTTATATAATGAAAACTTGTAGCGACTTCTCCTCTGAAACTACTTGATGGATTTTCATGAAACTTCACACGAATGTTGCTCTTGATGTCTAATTGATCCTAACAAAACTTCAGGTTGGCCAGAAATTCAAGATGGCCGCCACGGCTAAAAGTAGATTTTAAAAAAAACAAGTTTGTAGCGACTACTACTTGAAAACTATAAGTGATATTGATATGGGACTTTTTCTAAAATGAACAGCATGTCATGATGTTGGTCCTTGTCGAAAATCGTTTTGACTCGATGTTAAACATGGCTGTCAGTGGCCATCTTTGTTTACATAGAGTTATATAGTAAAAACTTGTAACGACTACTCCTCTGTAACTACTCGAAGGATTTTCATGAAACTTTACAGGAATATTGCTCTTGATGTCTAATTGATCCTAGCGAATTTCAGGTTGGCCGGAAATTCAAGATGGCCACCATGGCTAAAAATAGATTTTCAAAATACAAGTTTGTAGCGACTACTTCTTGAAAACTATAAGTGATATTGATATGGGACTTTTTCTAAAATGATCAGTATGACATGATGTTGATCCTTGTCAAAAATTATTTTGATTTGACATTAAACATGGCCGCCAGCGGCCATCTTTGTTTACATAAAGTTATATAATGAAAACTTGTAGCGACTACTCCTATGAAACTACTTGATTGATTTTCATGAAACTTCACAGGAATGTTGACCTAGCTATCAAAAATCTATCAGTAGAGCTTCATGGTCATTGAACTCTTGTTTAATATATGTAGTAACAACTTTGAAGTACTAGTATGTACTTACATTCCCTGCCTGGCAAGTATATGCCCCCTCGCCCGACGGCTAGGGTGAATATAATTTCCAGACAGGGAATGTGAGCCCATGTTCCCTGTCAAGACTCCAAATAAATAATAATGTCCTTACAGTCATGTTCTGAAATAAAGACATGCAATTTATGTGCTTACTTGTTCTGAAATAAAGACATGTTATTACTTGTTCTGAAATTAAGATGTTTAATTCATGCATAGGCTGAAATAAAGATATGTATGTATTTCCATCTTCTGAAATAAAGATATTTAATGCATGTCTTTACATGTTCTGAAATAAAAATATAGATGATTTTACATGAGTGACTTGTATTATTGACTTTAATAAACGAGTTGGATAAAATGATAGGATACGAGTCTATGGTGATTATCTTATCTTTTTATCCAACGAGTTTAGTAAAGTCCAAAATACACCGTCACAAATGTAAGATTCTAATTATCATATAACACACCTACGACATAAAAATGTTTCACTTTATTGTTATAAATTTACTTTTTACACGTCGCTAATTTTTAAGAGAAACATATAAAGACATGACATCGTTTCGTTGTTTACATGATCTCAGCTATGTTACATCGCTATAACACGCTGCGCTAGAAATAATGTAACACCTTGAACCAAATTTAATGTTAACTATGTGTATTAGAAAGAGTAATATTTCAAATATGATCGTATCATATGATTTCCCATGCAAACAATTCGGACTAAATGTTTTTACTGTGTACCAACACAGTCATATTTTCCTCATTTGCATCCTTTATGCAGTGTATAGCAATAAAAATGTAATGGCTTTATTACACTCCCAGAAGCCCCTTTGTAAAATTGTAGAAATTCAATGCCTAAACAAGAGACCTTGATTGATTCTTTTTCTTATATACCACTGACATGTTGTGCACTGATGTCGCATTCAATCAACGTTGGTCGTTTATTTACAAGATAGAGGATATTTGTTTTTTTCAGCGGAAGGTGCAACTTTATTTCAGCATAGCCACAAGCGAGAATACTGTTTTGGGAGCTCACGAGATGAAATAAAGTTGCATCTTCCACTGCTTCCGTCAGTGTTTTTGTGTATTTCACATTTGTATTCCCCACTGGTAGCCCCAATTAATAACTGCTTCACTACAGATCACTACTAGTTAATACATGACAAAAAATAGTTCATTTTTTATTAAAAATATTTCCATGAAATAAACATCAAAGTTTATGCAAAAATCTGTGAAATAAAACACCACGTCTAACCTAGAACACGTCATATACGGTATAACGTTGAATTTACAGTTTTGTTAACATTCCATAACCGGTATTTCCTGTTGACGTCATTTAGGGATAGGCGACTGAGGTAAGAAAACCACGTTATTTGTATAGAGATGTCCAGGTGTTTAGGATATGATATAGTGCGTACAAGCCGGAAAGGATTGGAGTTTTACTTTCTCTTATCCTTTTAGCCGCAAAATCCTCTACTTTTTTCAATCATTCGTGGAAAAGTCCGGTTTTCATCGTTTTCGGATGGACAGGTCATGTATAAAACCCGACATTTTCATACCTATACATCCCTGCAAATGTTTTTTTTGCTGCTCATACAATAAACACCCAAATACCGGTAAATGATCAGATGCAGTAAATTTTAAGGGTGTTTTAAGGCAAAATTGTCAATTAACGCGCCATAAAATGGTACACAGGTTTAACAACGTTGAATAAAATGGTATACGTTGTTTTTTTTCAAACCAATAATATGTATGAAGTAAACCTTCCTTTCATGTAAAGTCCAGCTATACTAATATGTATTAATAAAGTATGGCATCCGCTGCAGATATTCTAAAATTTTGAACACACTTTTTATGTCATCCGCCCGACACACTTTAACATGCAACCATACCTTGGTTATAGCTTGAAAAGTATTTTACCTATGTTCATGAAACTACACACATCTTCATCTTTCATATCAATTATTCAATAGAGAGTTATGCCACTTTGTCATAAAACCTTTACGATTCGCACCCTCTGTCTTTAATCAGGCTATACAAGTGTTTCGTGAAACAGCCTTCTAGTTTATAACACCTTTTGAAATGTCATAATGTTATATTTTGTAAGTGATATTTTGCGTCGTTCCGTAATTTTCAGTGATAAGGAATTATCATAATTGATGTCTGTGGAATTATGATAAGATTTTTGTCTCGCCTGCATAGCATGACAGACAGTGACACTTAGGGATAACTTTGTCCGTCGTCCGTCGTCTGTCACTCGTTACACTTTAACCTGCAATCTAACCTTGGCCATAACTTGAAATGTATTTGACCTATGTACACGTCTTTATCTTAACCCAAAGAATGTTGTTACACATGTCCAATAACTCTGACATTTATTTTTGCTGAGTTATGGCCTTTCATAAAACTTCAACCTGCAACCTAACCAAGCTCATAACTGGCCATAACTTAAGAAATATTTGACATATGTTCATGAAACTTCCCACATATTCATCTTAATTACCACACAGAATAGTGTTACCCTAAACCAATAACGCTGACTTTCATTTCAACAGAATTATGCCCCTTTTCATAAAACTTTAACCTGCAACCTAAACAAGCTCATAACTGGCCATGGCTTGAAAAGAATTTGACCTGTGTTTATGAAACTGCATGCACATCTTCATCTTAACCAAATGAATGTCGTTACACATGTCCAATAACTCTTACTTTCATTTTAGCCGAGTTATATCCCTTTTCATAAAAGTTTAACCAGCACATAACTTGTCAAAGTATTGATATGACCTATGGTCATGAATCTTTATACAGTTCTTCCTATCAATTATCCAAGGCAGATTTATGCTCCTTTTCATAAACTTCAAAACTGCTCCATAATTCATGAAGAACAGTTACTGTCTTCGTACTTTATAGTAAGATTAATTGTACATGCTGAAATAATCAACGGCAGGTGACACAAGTGTTCCGTGGAACACCCTTCTAGTGTTATTGAAAAAAACACACTTAAAAGAACAGGAATGTATAATGTCACCATATTTTACTTCAGTTCCCAACAAAAATAAGAAGAAAAAATACTAGCAATCGGGCAATCCAAATCAAAAAGACGAAGATTAGTACCCTTGATTCTCTCCCCAAAGAAATTTCTCACCCCTAACGAAAAAGGATTAACACCAAGAAAAGCATACAAAAAAGAAACAAAAGTACAAAAGGAAAAGAAATAGCTTCAACTCCACAAAATTAAATTCGATATTAAACAGGCACTCATGTAAGATCCTCTATTGGGAAATGCACGCCCAACTGGATGAATAAATCTAGATGCTAATGTTAATGCTTGATAAATACATGCAGACCGACATGTGTCCTTTTAATAGGCGTTGGTTGGGTGTGATGGCTAAGAAGAACAAAAGGACGTTGAACTGAGTTGAAATCCTCATGTTCTGTTTAATAAGACCAGATCCGATAACAAATTAAATTACGATTTAAGTATTTACTATTTGAAAGTTTGGAAACAACATCGACATGCAGCACGCGTGTTGTGTACTGAAAGTAAATTTTACACAGAAACCCAGTATTACAACATGAAACAGCGGAAAATTAATTATTACTCCCTGCAAAATACTGACCACAACTAATTTAATATCAAGAAACAAAATTTAATTTAAGATCAGTAAACGAACCTACAATCTGTGAATTTTACATACAACATTTTTCGTGAATTATACAGTTTTAGTGTACGTAAAAACCTTGGTGTATCGTTTTATGTCCCGTTATTAGACAATTTTGCCATAAAACACACACCATTGAAATTCATTTCTTGAACAAATTTATTGTTTCTGATCCTCTATTTAGGTCTTTATTATATGATCAGCAAAATACAGTTTGCAGGGATTGTATATGTATGAAAATTACGGGTTTTGAAAACGTCCTTTCTTACGAATGATTGAAAAAAGTAGAGGATTTTCGGCTAAAATGATCAAGAGAAAGCAATTCTTTCCGTCTCGTACGCACTATATCGTATCCTAAAAACCTGGACATCTCTATACAAATAATGCTGGTTTTCTATCTCAGTCGCCTGTCCCAAATGACGTCAACAGGAGAATACCGGTTATGGAACGTTAGCAAAACCGTAAATTCAACGTTATACCATATATGACGCGTTCTAGGTTAGACGCGGGGATATAGTTATCATGCCAAACATACAATTATCAGCAAACTGAGGTAAGAATAACACACTTTTTGAAGGGAGATAATCACTATAGAAAAAGTAGTTCCAAGAACAGTGAAATTTATTTATGGTAATTTCTCTGTTTGAAAACAGTGGATTACCACTTTTATTTCACTGAGAAAATTATATAAATCACTGTAAAGCATAAAATAAAGGCCGTTATTATTTGGTTGTTGTGTTTTTACGAACCCTCCTACAATAATGTTTTTAGCTCTACTGATCAGAGCTTACTGCCGTGGTGCGGCGTCCGTCGTCCGTCTGTCTGTCCGTAAACTTTTTTTGTAGTGACAACTCCTCTGAAACAACTAATGGATTTTCATGAAACTTTACAGAAATGTTGCCCATGAAGGTCTAGTTGATCCTAGCAAAAATTCATGTTGATGTGAATCCAAGATGGCCGCCAAATCTAAAAATAGGTTTTTAAAAAACAAGTTTGTAGCGACTACTTCTTGAAAACTATAAGTGATATTGATATGGGACTTTTTCTAAAATGATCAGCATGACATGATGTTGGTCCTTGTCAAAAATCGTTTTGATTCAACGTTAAACATGGCTGCAGCGGCCATCTTTGTTTACATAGAATTATATAATGAAAACTTGTAGCGACTACTCCTCTGAAACTACTTGACGGATTTTCATGAAACTTCACAGGAATGTTGCTTTTGATGTCTAATAGAGCCTAGCAAAATTTTAGTCGGCCGGAAATTCAAGATGGCCGCCACGACTAAAAATAAATTTTCAAAATACAAGTTTGTAGCGACTCCTTCTTGAAAACTAAAGTGATATTGATATGGGACTTTTTCTAAAATGATCAGCATGACATGATGTTGGTCCTTGTCAAAAATTGTTTTGATTCAACGTTAAACATTGCTGCCAGCGGCCATCTTTGTTTACATAGAGTTATATAGTAAAAACTTGTAGCGACTACTCCTTTGAAACTACTTGACGGATTTTCATGACACTTTACAGAATGTTGCTCTTAATGTCTCATTGATCCTAGCAAAATTTCAGATCGCCAGAAATTCAAGATGGCCGCCACAGCTAAAAATAGATTTTTAAAAAAGAAGTTTGTAGCGACTACATCTTGAAACTATAAGTGATATTGATATGGGACTTTTTGTAAAATGATCAGCATGACATGATGGTTATCAGAGTCAAACATATTTTGATTCGACGTTAAACATGGCTGCCAGTGGCCATCTTTGTTTACAAGAGTTATATAATGAAAACTTGTAGCGACTACTCCTCTGAAACTACTTGACGGATTTTCATGAAACTTCACAGGAATGTTGCTCTTGATGTCTAATTGATCCTAGCAAAATTTCAGGTCGGCCGGAAATTCAAGATGGCCGCCACAGCTAAAAATAATTTTTCAAAAAACAAGTCTGTAGCGACTTCTTCCTGAAATCAAAATCAATCAGTAGAGCTTCAGGTCTTTGACCTCTTGTTTGTTTTTCCTTAGGGAATTTGATCATTTTATATTTTTTTATTTTCCTTTCCACCAAATAAAAAAATAAAAATCACAATTTTTTTTCCCCTGTGATTTTTTTTCCCCTCTTCCTATTTCGTAAGACTAATAATAAAACAAGTGTGCATTTAAACGCCAGATTGGCAAATTCAACATTTTAACTGAAAAATCTAAGTAAAAAGGGGAATAATTCAGGTAAAATGCATGACAGTTATGGTTCTTGTCATATAACATTGTGTAATGATATTGGACATGTTTGCCAGGTTTCAAAGCTTCTGACAATTTGTTTTTGAGAAATGAGGAAAAAAAACAACTTAACCAAAATCTTTAACCGAAACGCAAAATCTATAGATAGACAGACGGGACAGACAGAAATCGCCAAACTAAAAGCCTAGATTTGCTACGCAGTCTAGCTGAAAAATATGAAAAAATGGTCGTAACATCATTCATTCATTCAGCTGTTGACAACTGTTGACATTTTTGAGGTCATTGTTATAAATGGGTCTGATTTTGTCCAGCACACTATAAGATAAGATTTTCAATATCTTAATAATAAATGACAAACTCACTTCAAGCAGTAATTTATAACCATATTCAGCCCATCAATATCAATTGAAAGAAGTAATACCTGTGTTGAAGAGACACACACACATGGCAACATAGCATGTTGTGTTTTCCACAATACATCTGCAGTAGCTCCCCATCATGCTGGGAACATGGCTCCGTGGGTACAGATGTACTCTTCTTCTTTTGTCTCCAACTCTTCTTTTATCTCGGCCAACAACTTTGTGGTCTCTTTAGTCCTGGAAAACTTGAGTGAAATTCCAGGCACGTTTTACAGTAAAGTTCATTGCAATCAGTGCAGAAATGTAACGCCTCAACAGATTTGCCACTCATGTCACATCGGCACAAATAAAGTCAAATGCCTCCTCGTGACCCGCTTCTAATGTGCGAGAAATGCGAGAAAAACCTGTAGCCATTTTTGTTTTCTAAGTCCTCATAATTATTAAAGAACTTAACAGTGAAAACGTCCAGTGTATTTTCCTTAACTGCCTCAAGTGTCTAATTAATATTTCATTTAAATTGCTTCATAATATGTTAACAAGCAATCCTGCACCCCTAATATCAGCCACCTAAATAGCAGTTTAATTTGTAATCACCCCAGCCCTCTTATCTCCAGTGAATATGACCACCGTAACTAAATAAACAAACAGCCCGGATGACCTTGACACATTCCTTGAAAATGATAATATACTCAGGAGTGTTTGCTGCATACAACGCATTTGCAAAGTACAAGGAAGTTTAGTG
>JAWPHD010012429.1:0-75868 GCA_037043455.1 Cyrtodaria siliqua | reverse complement strand
GTCATTATATGGTATATAGAGCCGCCTCAGGGAGATGGGCATGATACATAGGCTCATTACGTCATTATATGGTAAGTAGAGCCGCCCCAGGGAGATAGGCAGGATACATAGTCTCATTACGTCATTATATGGTATATAGAGCCGCCCCAGAGAGATTGGCATGATACAAAGGCTCATTACGTCATTATATGGTATATAGAGCCGCAGAGAGATGGGCAGGATACATAGGCTCATTACGTCATTATATGGTATATAGAGCCGCCCCAGGGAGATGGGCATGATACATATGCTCATTACGTCATTATATGGTATATAGAGCCGCCCCAGAGAGATTGGCAGGATACATAGGCTCATTAAGTCATTATATGGTATATAGAGCTGCCCCAGAGAGATGGGCAGGATACATAGGCTCATTACGTCTTTATATGTTATAAAGCACCGACACAGAGAGATGGGCAGGATACATAGGCTCTTAACGTCATTATATGGTATATAGCGCCGCCCCAGAGAGATGGGCAGGATACATAGGTTCATTACGTCATTGTATAGTATACAGGGCCGCCCTAGAGAGATGGGCATGATACATAGGCTCATTACGTCATTATATGGTATATAGAGCCGCCCCAGGGAGATGGGGAGGATACATAGGCTCATTACGTTATTATATGTTATATAGAGCCCCCCCACCCCCCTACCCCCACCCCCCCACACAATAGAGATCGAGTAGATTCACGTTGTTCTTTAATATTCTCCGAGGACGAGGCTAGGTCAAGTGTCCCCCCCCGCCCGCCCCCCCCCCCCCCCCCCCCCCCCCCCCCCCCCAGTATGTAACTTCCATGTTTGAAGAAAGAAAAGTAATGCAAATGACATTGAATTCGCATTTAATTCAAATAACCCCACCCCGACAAAATAAACCAAAAATAGTGATTAACTGCGGATGGTGAAGATGTTTACAGTACATTATCAAGTGTTGCCTGTTGACTGTTATAATCACTACATAATTATGAATAATATTATCTTTGTGAGACACGCATCCTGATTGCTCGATCAGCAACCAATGAACATACGACGAATATACTACTTGACGAAACTTCTCGATAAAGAATAAACGAATGGGTGTTTATTTATTTATAATAAAAATAGCTGCTATAAATGTTTTAAACAAGAGGCCCAAGAGGGTCTGTATCGCTGTACTTGTATACACATTTTGTGTAATCAAGTGAAAAACAAAGCTTCCACGCTTTTAAAAAAATTGCCATGTGCATGTGGGAGAGAAGTGTAGGAGGGTGGTGATGGTGGGAATTTGAATTTGGCAAAAACTTTCTTCTATAATTTCATGAAATAATAAAGACATAATAAAACAAACGGGGAAAAGAAATGGACGAGGGAATAGGAATGAATATGAGTCAGGCATGACTATTTTTTGAAAGCTTTTAATTGATATTAAGATCTAAACAAGTTTGGTAAAGACCTGATGAAAATGAAATAGCTTCAAATTTAACGACGCAAAGTATAGCATTGTTCAATAAATCAAAAGCCATAACTCTGGTGTCGATATTCCGATTTAGTTGCTTTTCAAACCGATATCAATAATCAGATAAGTTTGGTCAAAATCAAATGAAACTGAGTAATGAAGGCCCTATCGTCTTAACAAGGCAAATTATGACATATTTAACTAAACAGTGGCCATAACTCCGGTGTTAATAACTTGATCTACTGGCGTTAAACAGTGTCGGAGCTTTTAATGATATCAACAATCTGACCCTGTTTGGTAAATATCATACAAAAAATGAAGGCCGTCTTCATGAGGCAAACTATAGCATATTTAGGAACATCAACTGCCGTAAATCCGGTATTACTGATGCAGATCTGGGTGGCTTTCAAACTTGTCTAAGCCGTTATTAATATCAACAATGTGGCCAAGTTTGGAAAAGATCAGATATTACTGATTTTTGGACTACGGTTGTAATATCTGAGGAAGATGTACCAGCTGAAACAAAGACCGCATAGTTAAACTACACAAGTGTACATCAATGCTTATTTTAAAAGCTGACTTGTAAACAACATCTGAGCAAATGTTTAAGGATTTAAATTGGTATCAATCCCTAAACGTGTTCAGTTTTACACATGCTTAATGGTTTACAAGTCATTAAATGGTCGAATACCAGAATATCAACTATCAATAAATGCCTCAATATTACGTGAGCAAACTCAACACTCTAATACAGATGAAAATGTGCATATTCCCAGTTCACATACATCTTGCTATGCTAATTATTTTCCTGTATGTGTTCTTTATAGAATGGAACAATCTCCCAATCGTAATTGGACGATCATCGCTACTTCGCCAATTCAAACGCGTTCTAAAAGATCAACTCATGAACTTGTAAAATAGTAACTATATTCTTGAAATGTATATAGTCTCCTGGTAGTCTAGCTTGTATGTATTTTGTCTAACTTGAGCAACTTAAATGATATATTTACCTAAAACTAATATGTTCTTGTGGTAGATTAGTTTGTGTGTTGTCTAAACGCAGATACATATCAGTAGAAGTGGTTCTAAACTGTTTTAGGGACTATTTTCCCCCCAAATTGTACCTATATTCTTAATGTTGTCTCATGGTCAACTAGCTTGTATGTAGTTTAGCCATATGATGAATATGCGTTATTAAAATAACATATTTACCTAAAATTTATATTGTCTCGTGGTGGATTTGCTTGTATGTTTTATAACCACAGGCATATATGAGTAATGTTGATATTAATCCTATTTTAAAGCTCATATTTTTATTCATCTTAGCAATCAGTGTGCATTGTTGTTTTAATACATTATAACGTTTATTTACATGTTATATGCCATATATAACATTGTTACTACACATGTGTGTGCATACTGTAAATCATATGTTCATTCATTCATTCATTATCTTTACTTCCTCATTACAGGAGATTTTGAAAACAATCACATATTACATACAATATACATAATTAACATAGTGAGAATTGAAAACATATTATAATACATGTCAGTGACAAAACAAATCAATGGTGATTTTTACGCATACATATCCATATACAGACGTAATGCTAGTAACGCTCATTTGCTAATAAAAAAATAAATAAAAAAAACAACCACAGATTAACACATTACGTTCTTTTCTTTTTCTTAAGCTAGCATTATGACTGAGACACAATTGGTGACATAATTAAATGCCACTTTTGTGAATATGTCCATGTTTGGACAGCTTCTTTTTAGCAAGGACACACATCGGCCACTAATAACTTTCACCAGGAATGATTCATAGTCGCAAGACTCTAATTCATTTCTAGTTTCAAGTCCACAACTATTTTGAACTTCTTTGAGAAAGTTCAGCTTTATGGCACTGAACATTTCGCACGCAGTTAGCGCGTGATACAAGGTATCGTTACACAGAAGAGTACAAACAGGGCATCTGCTCTCTGTCTTCTGAGGTGTATGAGCCCAAACCTTAGCAATAGCATGAGCACGGTAAAGATCAGAGTGAGATTTAGCTAATTTCCAAACGATTGATGGTTCAATTGAGGTATGAATTTTACGAAATAAGCAAAAATCGTTACCGGAAAATATACGGGATTGCCATAGTAAAGTTTCCTTTTGTTTGATAGCTTTAGATACTGACATCTTTCATGCTAATTTACTTGGGAGTTGTTGGTATTTTAACAAGTAGTCATTAACGATATATGTAAGCTCATAGTAATTCAGTACGTTACAAATATCTGGAATAAAGCCATACATACGGCGGTTCATGTTGGATATGTATAAAAGGTACCGTCTTAGGAACAACATATGAGAGACGGAATATGTTGGTAAGCTGAGTAGTTTGTGACGAAACATTAACTTTATTTTATTAATTTCAGAAGTTATACGAAATAAGCCAACCATTGCCTCACACATATCAGATCTTGTATTTACATAAAAAGCTTGTATTTTCTTTACAACAAAATGTTGTAGACGATTTAGCATGTGAATTTCTTTTTGGGTAAGTCCATTCCAAAGTTCGCAGCCATATAATACAGTAGGAATGATGACCTTACAGTATAAATTGACAGAGTTAATAGGATTTAAACCATAAGGATGGACACCTAAAAAATTCATCGCACAGAACGCGTTTCTCCCCTTCTGACATCGTTCTTCAATTCTAAGATTCATTTTCAAATTCGATTGCAAACGCATACCAAGATGTACTGCTGTATTCACCTTGGTCAGATTCTCAGTTCCAACTAGAATAATAGGTGGTTGAAGAGAGCGTTGTTTTGTAAAAACAAGAAGATTACATTTGGGAACGCTAACCCGGAATCTCCATTTCCTCGTATAAGTGTCAACGATATCTAGGAGACTTTGTAAGTTAGCAGGTGATGTTGCTATTAAGGAGATATCATCGGCAAGGGTAGGATTTCCGCAAGGTATAGAACACATTGTTGCGCCGAGGTTTGAGTTTTGTAAACTGTGCAGTAGTTCATCAATAAAGACTAAATAGAAAAATGAAGAGAGTACACCGCCTTGTCTTACTCCTCTTTCGATCTGAACCGGAAATGATGTCATTCCATTAATACTAACTTTGCACTGAAGTCCTGCGTATAGGTCAATAATGATCCTTAACGATTTTCCGAGTATTCCTAACTCGCCTAGTTTTAAAAATAATGCGTCATGCCATACTGTGTCAAAAGCTTGCATTATATCTAAGAGTGCAACGTAAACATTGCTGCCTAGCTCAAAATTGTGATAAATGCATTCCTGTAAGTTGAAGCCGGTAGTTATACAGCTAAAGTTCTCTTGGAAACCTTGCTGCTGAATACAAGGAAAGTTTGTATTTCGTGTTTATAGAAAGGCTTTAAATCGATTCAGACATATCTTGTTAAATATTTTGCTAAAGCACGGAATTAGGGATATGGGTCTGTAACTTTTTGGATCTTGCTTAGTTTTTCCGTTTCCTTTATATATTGGAATGACAATACTTTGTTTCCAAGAAATTGGGGTAAGTTCAGTCAAGATAATTTTATTAAATAGGTTAACTAGGGCTTGTGCTATCATTTTACCACCATGGATAACGTGCTCATTCTGTATATTATCGCCGCCTGGGGCTTTCCTTGTCTTCAATGCCGATGTGACTTTTGATAACTCCCTATCATTAACATCCTCTTCCAAACTATCGGCGAGATGTTTTTGTTTTTTAAGAGATTCAATTTCTGATTTTAGATGTGTGCTAAGAGGACATGACATTTCGCCATAGTCAGTATTAAATACGCTTTTAAAATGTAATCCAAAGCCGTCAGCTACATCTTCATCTTTAAATAGCGAGCCATTAACTTCTATCTCCAAACATGACTGAATTCTCTTGCTCTTACGTCTATTAAGTAATCGCCAAAATAGTCTATAATCAGTTTCTGCGGCTTCGTCAATTTCGTCAAATACTTTGTTTTCGTACTTTCTAGATTCAGAGCGTTGTAATTTTCTAAAGGCTACCTTCGCAGTTTTGTAGTCATTAAATGTTTTATGGTTTCGACCACGTGGCCTTCCCGATTCTATCCATGAGCGACGGAACTTTCTAGCTTTAGTATGAATACTTTTAACTTCGGGTGTCCAGTATGGTTTAGCGAAAGCATTAAACTTACTCTTAGGCAAGTGTTCAAATGCAGACTTATGTAATGCGTTGACAATAACATTATTAAGATCTGTAGATGACATTATGTCAAGCTCAGCTTGACAAAGAGACAGTTCACGTTCTATTCCATTCTGGTAATTAAGTCTGTGTTATTACACTTGTTCCAAGCAATGCATATTCGGTTGCTCATATTAGTACTAACCGTCTTCTGATTATGTTTATGCAGTTTAATGTGACATATCAATGGAAGGTGGTCTGAAGTAAGTAATTCATCAGATATTTGAACATGTATTATGTCTAACAGAACGTGTTCATCAACCAGAATGTAGTCAAGCATTGCTTTTGTTGGAATGTATGTGTAATTAGGTCCACGCATCACATTAAGATCATTGATCGGAACGAGATTTGACTCGTTAACATAGTCGGTAAGTAGCTTCGACTTGGAAGGAGAACCTGATATGTTAGTATCGGTATTCAAAATCTGCGCATTCATATCTCCTGTTAAAATAACATTTCCCTGTGTTGAATAAAAAGAGGTAATCATTTGTAAATCACTAAGCGCGTCTTTGTAATCATTAATATAGTTGTTAGCAGGCATGTACACACAAAATATGAACATCGGAGGCATGTGGTTGGCTTGAAATTCTATACCTGAAATGCGATTATTATCGATATTCATATGACTGACATACTGACCAATTGATTTTTTATATATAATAGCCGTACCACCTTTTCCACATCTTGCATTGCCATACTGTTCAATTGATCCATCAGATGTTGCAATATAAGTATAATTTGAGTCGATACTCTCAAGGAAATACAAGGAATGGGGAAATAGCTGATGCTCACTGATGAGGGCAATATCTACATTATCGCGTTGCAACATGTCTGCCAGTGCACATGCAGAGGACATGATTCCTCTAACGTTCCATACTAAGAGGTTTAGTGTCATGAGAAGCAGTAATAACAAGCTAATTCTACAATAATACATAGTCGTAATGAATATATCCATAATGACATGAATGTTACATACTTTCACCATCCCATTCCTTTCTATATTGCTTTTCATTGTCTTTATAGTACTTATAATACTGGTTACTTTCATCTATGGAATAGTAATCGTCGTCATGTCCTTGTCTATTGTCTTGATGGTAATGATCGTACTCGTTGTCGTCATTACGTCTCTTATCATTGTGATGGTGAATGTATGTGTCACTGCGTCTCTCATCTGTGTCATATCTTTGTTTGTTATAACTGTTTTTCTGTCTGTCCCGTTCACGTCTTCTGTTTTCAGTATTCTTTTTTCTATCATCTAATTCTTTATCCCAAGCAGTTTTGTTTACCCATTTTCTACAAGCTATATCATCAGGCCAAAACTGTTCACATTCCACCTTCTCTTCAAAAACACTAGGTATATTTACTCTAGCAGAGGACCCATACCGGCCATAAAACATTTTAATTTGCGTCACACGTATACCTTTGTCATACAAAAACTCATATAGACCATCTTCGGTCGAACTTTAATCAATATTAGAAATATAGTATGTTGTAATGTTTTTCCTTCGTACAGCTTGAAATCGGTCGCGCATCGGGGGATTCTCATCAGCTAAAACAACATCATTATTATGCAAACTCGAGCTCCTTCTGATTGGAGGAGCAGCTTTGGGCGTATTAGAGTTTTGAGAAGAGCGCTGATGCCTGTCCGATTTGGCTGAGCAAGGATCATTAGACTTTCCTATATTCAAATATACGGATCGATTCTCAGAATCAATGTCACTTGTAGAGCGATTCTTCTGAGTGCTCTGTATGTTATCATTCCATTCACTCACCACATTTGAGAAATTGGGTTGCGATTTAGGTTGAAACTGAGATAAGTTAACGTTGCAATCACAATTCCCAGACTGTTTTTGTATAAACTCAGAATGAGTCTGAGTAGTAAGTTTGTGTTCTGTGCCTTCACGAGCAAGGCTTGTAAGTTGACGAGATATGTTTGACTCGGCTGTTTTTGGTATGGATGATCGATTTAATGATTCAATCGTCGTTGAGTTCTTAGCAGCAATTTGTGAATCGATAATCGAGTCTTTAAAAACGCTTTCTGTTATTCTGGCTGTCACTGGTGTAGCGTTTTTATTATTAGGTTGAGAACTTTCAAACACTTTGGCTCTGTCAGCGTTAGATATAATCTTTCTAGCCGTTGGTGTGCTTGTAGTTAATTTGACCATCGTATTGTCTGAGTGCTTTGAGATGAGATCATTAGATGCGCGGTTGATTGGGGCACTGTTTTTCAAAGCAGACGCGTAGTCGAGCTTTTTGCCCAAGGACGTTTCACGTTCTTCGATTAGGGTAGAAGCACACTTTTGCGAAGACGTGGTTTCAAGCGAGCTCTCCATTTTGTATAGACGACATAACTTTTGTCATATCATTTTGCAGGGCGTTAACCTTGTAAGAAACATCACTATTGCTTGCATCATATTTTATTGCATTTACTGTACCGTGAATCGTGCGATAAGTTACAGCCAATGGCTTAACCAGATCCATAATATCTTTAAGGCTCTTTGAATTTTCGGAAAGTATAGCAAACATGGCATGTATGTCTGACTGAATTCTTATCAAAGATGCTGCAACATCTGGCACTGCAAACTTAGAATGCAGCGTTTGTTCAGATTCGATATTATCTTTTCTAGTTGTGTCCACTTGAAACGTTGAATCATTCATTGTAGCGTTAGGTGCACTAGAACACACGGATTTAATCGAACTTGATCGTTCGCCACATAGAAACATATGTAGGACGTAGCAATCTTGCGCATATTTCCATGCCTTTGTCGTCGATTCAGTGTTTTTTCGTACAATTAGACGGGCAGTAGGACAGTCGGGCAAAGCTCTAGCTCTGTCAGCGAGTATGTGTCGATAGTCGTCAATGCGAGATGGTTCATAATTACAAAGCGATAGCAATTCGTCGATGTATAGGTCGTTTGGTAAGTTCTTGAGGTTACTATCCAGATCCAAGAACAACGCTTGGCCAGCAGAAGATTGCGTCATTTCATAAACATGCGACATATCGTCAGAATCGTAGCTACTAATGGAGTTGGCCTCTTGTTTTGTGGCCATTGTGGTAAGTTTTTCATTGACTGCCAATCGTCTATGCCGACTGTTTTTATGTTCATGATAAATAACCGAATCGTCCATTGTTGTAGAATGTAGAGACAACGAAATTCTAAGGTAGTTTCAGTACTTTGATATATACATTATAAAATGTGAGCGCGTCCACAATGTATACCGAAGCCGAACACGTGACAAGGTGACCGTTAATTGCTCAGTACAATGCAACGTATCGTACGTCTAGCTAATATCAAGGCAATTATCGACTTTTACCAATAGTAATTTATAGTTCAAAACTGATGGCTAGCCGTGCGTGACGAAATTGTATTGATATAGCAGGTGCGTGTTTTCTTGAAGTAGGGCACCCACCCCACCCACTGCAATCTCACGTTCAAGAAAATGTTCAATAAACTGTTAGAAAATGCAATTCAAATGTCACAGTGGTAAAAACCATGTTCAATAGTGACGATAACTGTCACAAATCTGTTTGCCTAGTTTAAATTGGCATTCCTACAGCGATCAATCTGTTGTTGTTTTTTCCCCTCGATGAATTGAGCGTTGACTTTGATATGAAATACACCGAATATGTTAGGTGGACAAGAGGTTTGAGAAAACCTATATATACATTTATCATTTTTGGTGAATATTCTTTAATTCATACTGGTATTTAAAACATAACGTTCACATTGCTATTCAAAGTTCAAGCATTGACCTGCGCGTTAATAATCAATTAGAATCACGAGAGTTCCCTGTTAGAAATAAGCTTTGCGTGCATTTACTGTTAATCAGTCTATACCAGATCAGACTTAATGTGATATGTGCTTCTTAGCTCCATTTTTATTTACCCTGGGTGAGTTAACGTTGATTATTCAAAGCTGCCTATTTAAACAATTCAACATTTATTTAAGGGTTCGCCAATGTTCTGAATTGATTTTCCAGTGGGTGGGGTACTAGGTGTTGAAACCTAAATAACTAGACAGTCTTGAAAATATGTAACACACCTTTCATATTAAACTTTGAGTATAATTCACTTTAGTCATAAGGAAAAATGTCAATATGTGGGTACTTAATTAGCGTGAACAAAAACAATAGGGTAAAGGACTTCCCTGCAAACAATATAATTACTGAACAAAATAATTGTTTTTTGGCTTAGATTAAATGTATAGACAATGATTAACAATATGTTAGAGTATTAAGTCGAAATTCAAACCAGTTTTGCAGAAAAAAGGAAATAACTTCGTTGACACGTTGAAGTTTTCTTCGGCCATATTTTTCATTCATAAAAATATGTAAACAAAAGTGGAACGTGGATTATTGCCTAAATTGGTGGGAGAGTCATCTATGCAGCTACAGAACATATATGTGAATCTTGAACATTACCCTAAGTAGATTGTTAAAACATTGAAACCAAATCAAATCACCTGTCAGGTAATCATGGATGTCGAGTTAAAGATTTTACGTTTTCTTGTTGTATTTTCAATGCTTCACCTCGCTGAACAAAATATGACTGATTACGCTTCCTACGCCTACATTTTTTTAACGATGCATACTAGGGAAATCCGAATCGAATTTTCGAAGTTATAATTACAAATTGTATTTTTCATTTTAAACAATATTCTTATCATTTGTGTTATAAATGTTGCAAGAAAACGAAGAAAATGAACCCTTGCCGTTATAAATACTAAAAATAAGAAATAAAAATGGCACTACTTTATGCAATTGTAGGTGTTATAAGGCATTCGTTCGTGAAAACTCGGATAATACCGGCTACGTTCGGAATCATACTTCATAGAAATAATCGAGATGTTGCGAATGAGAAGTTTCCGGAAATTAGAAAGTAACAATATTTTATTTGCCAAATTAACTGATTTTATAATGTTTCGAGGCTTATCTCTCTCAAGAATAACATATTTAAGAAGAAACAATACGTTTTCCCCACGCACCTGTTATAAACTGTTCAGATCTATCAGAATACAGTCGCAATAGGGGATCGTTCATGAGGTAAAAAAATGTTTGTAATACCGTTCATTCAATAATCATTGTGTAGTATTAGTAGTAGTAAATCTCGTGCAAATAGTATAATTTAAAAGTGATTTGCACTACTTTTGGGGATAAAACACGGTGCAGAAAATTCATTGATTTGGCATAGATGGTGTTACGATATTCTGTTTTATAAACTTGCTGTTATTTAATTTTTCATTTTTATTCTTACATATTGTAAACAACATACTGGACTATGGATGTGTGTATTCACCCTCAATAAAAAAAGGAAAAGAAGTCAATGATTAAATGCACCCGAGGTACTGAAATCAAAAATACAATATCGTTTTTTATGAATTTCTTTTATCCAAAACACTAGCTATCAAAATGTTTCCTTATACATGTGACACACTATGTCAGCATTGATAGTTGCAAGAAAATTGAAGTTTAAGCAAAAATGTACATTGTAATTTTTACCATACCCCACCCACTTTATACTATTTGCGAACCCTTAAATACTGTGAACAGCATTTTTAATTTCCGTCACTTTCAAATAAAAAAAATGGTTAACACAATGCAAAATAATTTTGAAAATTTTAAGAGCGACTTTGAACAAACTCGGATATAGACATGAGTGTTAACACTTTAACTTGCAAGTGTCATTCCAAGAAAATGTGTTGTTGGTTAATTGTTAACGCCATTGTTTTATTAGGATTTTAATGTAAAAGTGAAACGAATTGCGAACAATATATTGTACAGAATATTTGTTAAGTGCTAAAACCATATTGTACAATAATATTAATCTCTCGGACTAGACACTTCAATACACATACTTAAACAGGATCTACTTGTTCAGGAAGTGGACTACTTGACCTGTCTAATAAGTTAACGTTATTGCATATTGAATCATAAGCGTGCCTAAGTGTGCGTAAGTGTGTTTAGATCGGGGACAGTGACATTTAGAACCCCCTCCATTAGGCTTAGTCTTCATAATTAGGAAACAATGCAAATGTTGGTTTGAGAAACACTAAATATCGTAAAATCCAGAACCTCACCACAGAGAGAGAGAGAGAGAGAGAGAGAGAGAGAGAGAGAGAGAGAGAGAGAGAGAGATGACCCTACCATTCTGCAACGTACTGCATATTTAGTGGTTGACCTATTTACAATTCGTCACTATGTTTTCCTCTTTGATTGTGCGATGACAGGACATATTGTGGACCCTATGATGACTTCCACTCAAATCATCAATGGACGGTAGCGTCTGACGCTTGTCTTAAATCTTGTCTTGCCGTTCCCTTAATGTTGTGTTCTCTTGTTGCTCCGGCTTCTGCCATGTCATTGAGTAATTGCTTTATAGCCTTCTAGGCTTTTGTTTTTTATATTCATTTATGTGTTGTACTTATATTGCCTATATATTAATGCTGCATTATTTGTAAGAGAATATAACTTGGCGGGGATATTTTTATTTTTAATGGGATGACAGTAGGGTGAGTGAGGTTTGGTGCTCACTGAAACCTGGTTTAAACCCCCAGCGGCCTTTTTTGCCACTGACCCTTCCAATGCGGTGCCCCTATTGTAAACCCTTTTATGTTTGTGATGTCATATCTTGCCTTATAGTCAACTTTAACTTTTTAATTTGTTTCTATGAGTGCTTTTGTTTGACTGTGGTTGGCTGTGGTTGACTGTGGTTGGCTGTGGTTGACTGTGGTTGGCTGTGGTTGACAGTGGTTGACGGTGGTCCTTGAATGCTTCATTTCCAGTTCAACTTGTATATCTATTCATCCAGGCAGAGGGGTTAAATCTCACCGAATTCATGTTCATTTGACATTTTTGTCACGACTAAGGTGGGCCGTGTGGCAATATCAGGTCAAACAAGTTTAAACCATCTTGAAAACGGATGATCTCAACATTGAAGTGTTTTGATATTGGTTTCTGACGAACCAAGTGTAGATGTCGGGTTGAACTTATTGTTACATTATATCGATGATAATATGCAATGCAGTCTTTCATATGGTCTTCAACATTTGAATGCACTAACATGTTTCTATTTAGGACAACACTCACAGATCCAAGAGCAGTTATTCAAGTTGATAAACCTTTTGGTTTATATCAAAGGTCAGTCTGACAGTTTATTTTGGTATACCAATACAATACTTATATTTTAGCTATAACTATGCTTACTATGTGTGGCATTCACTGAGTTACTATGCTTCTACTTGGGCATACATTGACACTATATTCAGGAAACAATGCCTAATTGCGCTTATTCTTAATAGGGATATACAAAAAAAAAACTGATTACGGAAGTTTAATAGTATTTAATGTTATTTTTTTTAAACAAGTAGATCACACATTTCCGTTTTTGAGTTTTAGATTAAGATCGATACATTAATATGCTTCAAATAAGTGTATACGTTATGCGTTTCAAAATAGATTCGTGAAGAGGCATGGCGATACATATGGAGCTTGTCGGTAAGATGTGTTATGTTTACTTGACTTTCATCAAACAATTTTCAAAAAGACTTTGTTTTCTTTAAATTGTGACTGCCATCTGTCATTTTTATTTTTATTCCTAACCAAAAAACACAACATCAGACGAATGTCAGCTGCATGTTAAAGTAGTTATGCAGACGTATAGCTTTGTTGTCCTACATACTACGAACTACTAGATACATATATATGCCGTCGCACATTTATATTATTACATATACTCAGTATATACCACGCACTTCCAGTTAAATATTATACATGCCACGAATGTCCAGTTAAAAAGCACGCCAAGCATTTCCAATAACATATACATGCCGCACCCTCCCAGTTACATTTACATGTCGCACTCTTCCAGTTACATACATCCATCGCACTCTTCCAGTTACATATACATGCCGCACTCTCCCAGTTACATGTACATGTCGCACTCTTCCAGTTACATATACATGTCGCACTCTTCCAGTTACATACATCCACCGCACTCTTCAAGTTACATATACATGCCGCACTCTCCCAGTTACATGTACATGTCGCACTCTTCCAGTTACATACATCTACCGCACTCTTCCAGTTACATATACATGCCGCACTCGTCCAAGTACATGTATATGCCGCACATTTTCAGTTACATAGACATGTCGTACTTCCAGTTACATAGACATGCCGTACATAAATATGCCGCATTATTCCAGTTACATACACATACCGCACTCTTCCAGTTATATATACATTCCGCACTCATCTGGTTACATACACCCACCGCACTCTTCCAATTACATATACATGCCGCACTCGTCCAGTTACATGTATATGCCGCACATTTCCAGTTACATACACCCACCGCACTCTTCCAGTTACATAAACACGCTCGTCCAGTTACATGTATATGTCGCACTCTTCCAGTTACACATACATGTCGCACATTTCCAGTTACATAGACTTGCCGTACTTCCAGTTACATATACATGCCACACACTTCAATTACACAGACATGTCGCACTCTTTCAGTTATACATGCATGCCACACTCTTCCAGTTACATATATACATATCGCACTCTTACAGTTATACATACATGCCGCACTCTTCCAGTTACACATACATGCCGCACATTTCCAGTTACATAGACATGCCGTACTTCCAGTTACATATACATGCCACACACTTCAATTACACAGATTGGCAGCACCCTTTCAGTTACACATACATGCCACTTTCTTCCAGTCACATATATACGTATCGCACTCTTACAGTTACATAGATACGCCGCACGCATCAAGTAACATATGCATACCGCATTTTTCCAGTTACATGTACATGCCGCACTCTTCCTGTTACATAGACATGTCGTACAATACATGCCGCACACTTCTAATTATTAAAGATGGATTTAGAACAATATCAGGCGATGTTTGCAGTTTATGTTGGCCACGGATTCAACAAAATAGAAGTAAGATAAAATCGTTAGTAAATTAAAACATATAGATGTACTTTATTAACACTGGATACAGCAGTTCACAAAGACAAATGTACTTAATTGAAAGTTCTTGTATTGAAAATGTCAAAATTCTTATTAACTACACTATAAGTCATTGCTGTAACCACGAAAAACTGTCGCCACCATGGGGAAATCCCGAATGTGGATTGCTGTAAACTCTGTTGAAGCCGTGACGGAAGAACCAGACCGAAACCGTTGAAGTCTCCCTGTTCAGAAAATATATACATAAAAACGCCCAAAACACTTTTTTCAATAACAGGAGAGGGTGGGTGGGCTTATGTTGCGAATACTGATAAAACTATTTTTTTGTACCGTATAAATTACTGAACTTTTTCTTCTTTGAAATTTTCTGAAGGTAGAGGAAGTGATAATTAAACTTTCCGGTGTCACGTTATAAATTGCACCGGAAGAATGTTATACAATAAATGGTATATGGCCATTTAAGTAACAGTAATTTGTCCTTTAACGCACAAATTCCATTGTTATCAACACGTAAATATGCGTGTACAAAAACATACCACACACTTCATATAGTTATCTACCAACATTGCGATACATGCAATACATAATGCACTTCAAATTGGTATCCGCTTAAAATCTTACTGCTGTTTTTGTTGCTGTGTCCTTTGGGACGATATATACTTTTTATTATGATATCGTAGGAAAAAAAAGGTTCGACTTTGACGCTTTTAAAACTAGAAAAAGTGTAATTATCTAGAAAAAAATCACATCAATTAAAAACACTACCATATTGAATTGTATTTTACAGGCCCGATACTCCTTCTGTTAATTCGCTTAGCTGTATCAGCAGATATGACCGATCTACCCGGCATATTCTCCAGGACAATTTGCGACAATAATGGCTTGAAGAAAGAGTTATTGCCCTTGTGTAAATGCAAAGAGCGCATCAGCGTAACGGACATTCATAGTTTATGTAGGTAAGTATTTGACATTCATGGTTTATGTAGGTAAGTATTTGACATTCATGGTTTATGCAGGTAAGTATTTGACATTCATGGTTTATGTAGGGGTAAGTATTTGACATTCATGGTTTATGTAGGTAAGTATTTGACATTCATGGTTTATGTTGGTAAGTATTTGACATTCATGGTTTATGTAGGGGTTAGTATTTGACATTCATGGTTTATGTAGGTAAGTATTTGACATTCATGGTTTATGTAGGTAAGTATTTGACATTCATGGTGGTAAGTATTTGACATTCATGGTTTATGTAGGTAAGTATTTGACATTCATGGTTATGTAGGTAAGCATTTGACATTCATGGTTTATGTAGGTAAGTTATGACGTAGAACATTCTGTTTGAAACGAAATATAAAACTGATAATTAAACATGATGGGCATCACACACACATATGGTTCCGGTATTTTCTTTCTAATACACATTACAATACGGAAACTGAAAAATGTTTTGGTTTAAGTAAATATATATTATAGTAAACGGTCTATATATTTAAGTAAAACTCGTTACAACACGTGTTTTTTTTTATTAAAATGAAACTCAAAATGTGGCTGGTGTATCGGTAGTAATAAGAGAGCATGGGGTACATAGAATGCTAGATTGTAAGGCATCACTCTTCAGTATTCGTTAACAAGTATAGAGTTATCAAGACACGAACGTTATACGGGAGTGGCACATGCTATCAGCGCGGACATTGGTAGTAATTCGATGGTATTGCACTTTTTTTTTTATGATAAACGTTACCATAGTTGCTCTACCGATACAGATGGTTTCGGATTTAAAACTGATATCTAATATATGCCATTTGCAATTACTTTTTAACTCAAACCTTTCGAAGTCAAACCTTTCGAAAGTACGCATTGCATGCATAATGAACGTTTTCAATCAATACTCCATTTTATAATACGATTTCATACAAATAAAATTGAAGAAATAACCAGTTGTGCTTAATATAGTAATGGTACTCCCTTGAGGTGTGATTTCATATTGGCTCAGTCGTTGGTCCAAGGAATGTCATATTGGCCCAAGCAACGAGTGAACATATGAGAATACGACAAAACAACAAATGTTCGTTTTTATTGTATGCCTTATAATCAACGTTTATGCAGAAAATGATGTTGTTGTTGTTATTTTGGTGACGTCAAAGGTCCAGTATGACGAAGTTATGTCATTTCCAAGGCAACTATATAACATTAAAACTAACTTTCTGAAAATAAAAAGTTTTCGAAAAAAAAACAAAGAAAAAAAAGTTAGCTCATTTTCAGCTAAGAACATTTCCAAGTTAGAGGTATAAATTTAACAGTTATTTTCTAAAACAAGTTGTTTTTTTACATTACAAAAAAGTAGTACCGCTAGTGAAAAAACTCACTATATTTTATAGTATGAAATGTAGTATATGGAGAATGATTTCATCGAGTTGGTTGATTTAAACATAGGGTTGGCGTAGCTGTATTATAGCATGTCCATTTCATCTGTCTGCCATACGCTAACGTCCGATAACTGGTACTTAGAGTACACCAGTCATTTGACAGATGTTATTTCAATTAAAAAAATTATGACTGTGCAAATACAAAGGAGATGTCAGCAACCAGGACAAGTCATCGGCCATGCTACAAAACACTAATATCACTGCTAACATTCAATATTCCATTGCTTATCAGAGTTAACTTAATTATGTATTTTCATTTAAAGACCTCTTGTTTTTGCTTCCCTAGGTCACACCGTGAATTATCAGCATGTATCGAGCAGGAGATTGCCACGACAACTAACTATAGCGGCTACCTTGCCGTGGTGTTCAACAAAACCCGCATGCTTAACACAATGGATTATTTATGTAAATTGCTCAACGGTATGTTAATCATTAAAGTTTATGATTCTTTCATCTGAATGTCAGCTTTAATTAACTTGATTACAGTTGTACTAACGTATTATTGATTTATAGTTATTACATAATGTGCGGTGGGTATATAATAAAGCCATGTCAAAAATATCTCAATACATAAGTGTAATAAATATGCAAATAAAGTCCGAAACATCGCTCGATCTTTTCCGTAAACTCGGTATGCAATTGGAATTGCCCGTACAGTCACGGAGGCAAATCTGATTGCTCGTTGTGGTACGGGGAAGACCGAAGCAAAATATATATACATGCTGTGACATTTTGGATTCATGTGATAAATTGTTCGGATAAAGTCGATATGATGCTCGGCACAGCTTAATATTACTCAGCCTCCTTAAACTATATACCAATATTACTCATGCCTCCTTAAACTATATACCAATATTACTCATGCCTCCTTAAACTATATACCAATATTACTCATGCCTCCTTAAACTATATACCAATATTACTCAGCCTCCTTAAACTATATACCAATATTACTCATGCCTCCTTAAACTATATACCAATATTACTCATGCCTCCTTAAACTATATACCAATATTACTCATGCCTCCTTAAACTATATACCAATATTACTCATGCCTCCTTAAACTATATACCAATATTACTCATGCCTCCTTAAACTATATACCAATATTACTCATGCCTCCTTAAACTATATACCAATATTACTCATGCCTCCTTAAACTATATACCAATATTACTCATGCCTCCTTAAACTATATACCAATATTACTCATGCCTCCTTAAACTATATACCAATATTACTCATGCCTCCTTAAACTATATACCAATATTACTCAGCCTCCTTAAACTATATACCAATATTACTCATGCCTCCTTAAACTATATACCAATATTACTCATGCCTCCTTAAACTATATACCAATATTACTCATGCCTCCTTAAACTATATACCAATATTACTCATGCCTCCTTAAACTATATACCAATATTACTCATGCCTCCTTAAACTATATACCAATATTACTCATGCCTCCTTAAACTATATACCAATATTACTCATGCCTCCTTAAACTATATACCAATATTACTCATGCCTCCTTAAACTATATACCAATATTACTCATGCCTCCTTAAACTATATACCAATATTACTCATGCCTCCTTAAACTATATACCAATATTACTCATGCCTCCTTAAACTATATACCAATATTACTCATGCCTCCTTAAACTATATACCAATATTACTCATGCCTCCTTAAACTATATACCAATATTACTCATGCCTCCTTAAACTATATACCAATATTACTCATGCCTCCTTAAACTATATACCAATATTACTCAGCCTCCTTAAACTATATACCAATATTACTCATGCCTCCTTAAACTATATACCAATATTACTCATGCCTCCTTAAACTATATACCAATATTACTCATGCCTCCTTAAACTATATACCAATATTACTCATGCCTCCTTAAACTATATACCAATATTACTCATGCCTCCTTAAACTATATACCAATATTACTCATGCCTCCTTAAACTATATACCAATATTACTCATGCCTCCTTAAACTATATACCAATATTACTCATGCCTCCTTAAACTATATACCAATATTACTCATGCCTCCTTAAACTATATACCAATATTACTCATGCCTCCTTAAACTATATACCAATATTTCTCAGTATTTTGTCAGTACAAATATATGTGCTTAACAGCATATTTGGCTAAATTGAACTATTATACTCATCCAATCTCATTTCCGCATAGGAAGGGCCTTTAAGTACTTAAGTAAACAACCGCTACAAAGATGAATAACAGGCAAGATTTGACATTCTTGAACATAAAACGGGTTGACAATAGGGCTACCGCCTAGGAACAGTCAGTGGCAAAAAAAGGTCACTGTTGTTTTTTTAAACCAGGTTCTGTGGTGCACCAAACCTCACTCCTACCCTATTGTTATCCCAATAAAACGTGATAGTGTAAATAAAGATATACCCGCCAGGTTACATTCTCTAACAAACAAGGCAGCATTAATAGCCAATATAAGTATGACGCATTTAATGATCATGTATCTATAAAAAAAGCATAGAAAGTCACAACTCAATTAATCAATGACTTGGCAGAAGCCAGAGCAACAACAGAAAGAACGTTAAGGGTACACCAAGACAAGATTTAAGACAAACATCAAACGCTACCGTAATTTGAGGATTAATGTAGACGTCATAGGATCCATAATCTGTCCGGTCATCTCACAATCAAAGACAAAGCATACTGGCGAACTGTTAATAGGCCAACCACTAAACATGCAGTGCTTTGCAAAATCTGATGGTCATAACCTATTTTGAAAAACTATTTATCACGTATAATAAAGATGGTATACAAGTGATTATGACCAAGGATCTTACGAAGTTTCTATATCACATCACCATAGAATTTTGGTTGTGATAGTCCTTGTCGCAGAAAAGTTCTTAAATAACTTGTATATTTTATAAATAAATCATAGTTACGATAATGCAAAGGTTTTTCGAATTTAATGGTAACGGTAGCCCTGCTGGAGTAGTTTTTTAGTCATACAAATATTACTAATATTAAAGTCCTCAACGTGACTACAAGCTCTAGAACAACGAATAAATTGAAACTCCATAAGAAGTAGCTCGGCTAACATCCCCATCTAAGTGGGGATAACTAACAATTTCAAAATTAAAATAATCTCTCTTGTCATAAATCTTAAAAATTACTTCACCATTTTCAACAGAGAGATGTAAATCCAGGAAAAAAACGACAGTATCAGAAATCTTAGCTTTGTTGAGTTGAATTTCTTTAGGATAGATAGTATTAACAATACTAGAAAAGAAAGGAGAGTCAATGTTCAATATGTCATCCAGATACCGAGCAGTGTCATTAAAGGCTTCAATTATATCTGCCTGAGTATCTCTTTCATAGTAATACAAGAACATATATAAAATAAAATCTGCGACAAGAATTCGTACCCATAGGAATACAAACAATTTGTCTATAAACGACAGATCCATACCTGACGAACATATTATTAATAGGAAAATGAGTGCCTCTTATTGGCAAGTCCACATAGTGTAATTGTTGAAACTGCCGTTTGTAAAACACGCATTAATATGTTTACAGGCCAATTTTTTTTCTGTAGCGAAACTTTTTTGAATGAGAGCAATAAGCGTCTCTTTGCTAAGGTGATGTGATAATACTCTTCAGAAAGTAAGTAAAGACATGGTCATCAATGTACAGAATATGATACATCTACAAAACTAACACAGACGATACAAACATTAATACAAACACGAGTTTGAATATATACCCTCGTATGCTGAAAATAATTAAAACAACTGTTTGAAATACGTCAGAGCTTTGTGCTAAAACAGAGAATCCCAATTCAAACGTATTACATATATTCAGTACGAGATCAACTGACTTGAAATGCAACACTTGATTTCTACGACCAATGTCTTTTGTTCAGTTACGTTTGGCCAACACCCTTTTGCTTAAATAACTGTATTATGATATCATATATTTTATATTTAACGATGAGTTGATACATCGTTGGACACCTTTACTTTAAACTTTTTCGGGTCAAGGTTGATTTTGTCTGTTCATGTTTTTTTATAGCGAAAAATTGCGTTTTCGGGTCACGCTTGGTGGTTATGTTAGGCGTCGTCTAATATGTGTCTGCTGAACCGAAGGTTCAAGATTCGAGCCTAATACAAGGCAAAATTTTTTAAACCATACAATGTCAAGATATTTCAAAAAATATTATACGAAACTACTACGGAATAAATGTGATTGGTTCCGACAATTTGGCATTTGAGTACTCTGTACTAGACAACCGGTTGAGTAGACCTGCTCAAATTTACTAGGCGAATATACTATTCAACAGAAAAGACTATTTTAATTCGAGTTTCAGTTTCTTTTCATGAGTTTTAAATGCATGTTGAAGTTAGCTCCGCGTTTCTTATGTACGCAAGGTTATCCAAGCACATAGAATCATTTCGATCAAGACTTTGCTTATTTTTTTTGTATAGAAAACACTCATCCCTTCAATTTAATATTAAGACCACAATGGTCAAACGTCATTTTTTTTTCTCGTAAGTTGTCATGTATTCACTGGATTACACAATGGAATCTTCTATTAACGACCTCTGTCAGTTTATCAACCTATTTCGGCCAGGATATTTTTATGCTCAGATTTGTTTGATTAACATGGGACATCGGAGTGTTTGTGATGTCTTTTAATAAGTTGTATTATAAAGCAAACACTATCCTATCACTATAAAAAAATATTTGACGATTTAATAATATGAATGAGACCACAAGGAACAAACGTCTCTCTGGACCACATTGTTTTCTTTGGGAAGCTTAACGTCTCTTCCTCGAAATAACCTGCAAGAAACACAGGGTTGACCGATTTGCTTTTTTTTAAGAGACCATGTTGATTTTTTTCAGTTCATTTTCATTTTCAAATGTATAGCCCAGTATTAGATTCTTAGATCTGGGCTCGAAAACATTCAGGCATATCCATAACTGTATGAAATCACGAACTTCCTATTTTTGTCATTTGGAACAAAAAAAGAAAGAAGATATTTGCACATTTAAGAAATAAACAAGAACCGAATAACAGTTCTTTTTGTTTTAAACGCAAAACAGTTTGAATTTAGGGCTCCTGTTCTAAATTATACTATGCTATCTATAAACAGGCGGAGATCTGACGCCATGTTCCCGAATAGCAGAAATAGACCGCTTCGAACAGACGTTTAGGACAGAACTAGAAGCCATGTCGGCAGGAACTGTTACTCAAGAACATGCGTGCAAGTAAGTGTTTCATTTCATTTTACTTGATGGGGCATACTCGTACATTTTTTCTAATTTGCGTGTCATTTCTGCAACATACGCTTCAGTTATGAGAATGTGCATTCTTTTCTATCAACATTTTTAGTTTACACTGTCCCGTTTTATTGGGTTGACAGTAGGGTGTGTGAGTTTTGGTGCACCCTAGAACCTGGTTTAACCCCCCATCGGCCTTTTTTGCCACTGACCGTTCCAAGGCGGTAGCCCTATTGTCAAACCTTTTGTGTTTGTGATGTCTAATATGGTACTTTATTCATCTTTAAATGTGTTCTTTGTTTCTGTGTGTGTTTGTGGTTGAGTGTTGTCCTTGAATGCTGCTTTTCCTGTTCGATTTTTATATCTATATTTATTTAAGATTATTGAAAGTCCTATTACTAGAATATTATTTTTGTAAATGGAACTTAAGAATGGTGGTTATTTTAGTATATTATTTTGTATAACTGGAACCTTTTTTTGTATATCATAGTGCATTTATTAATGATACACATACAACGATAGTTGAAAATATTCTTTTAACACATGAATGAATCTAAAGCAGACAGAAAAGTGTTTTCTAATTTTGTATTTCAGAATAACAGATGATCTGAGTAAGAATTACTGGAAATCCCTAGAATCGTTATGTCCGGTCAAAATACGACACGTGGTGTCTAAACTTGCCGAATCGTACATATCAACGAATTGCTCAATGTTGTAAGTATCTTATCTAAAAGAGTCGTAAATATCAACTAACTGCTCAATAAGTATTGCATCTAAAACAGTTGTGCATATCAACTAATTGCTCAGTGCTGTAAGTATTTATCTTAAACAGTCGTACATAGCAACTAATTGCTCGGTATTGTAAGTAGTGTATCTAAAACAGTCGTACATATCCACTAATTGCTCGGTGTTAAGTAGTGTATCGTAAATAATCGTACATATCCACTAATTGCTCGGTATTGTAGTAGTGTATCTAAAACAGTCGTACATATCCACTAATTGCTCGGTGTTGTAAGTATCATATCTAAAACAGTCGTAAATATCAACTAACTGCTCAATAAGTATTGCATCTAAAACAGTTGTGCATATCAACTAATTGATCAGTGCTGTAAGTATTTATGTTAAACAGTCGTACATATCCACTAATTGCTTGGTATTGTCGTAGTGTATCTAAAACAGTCGTACATATCCACTAATTGCTCGGTTTTGTAAGTAGTGTATCTTAAACAATCGTACATATCAACCAATTGCTCAATATTGTAAGTAGTGTATCTAAAACAGTCGTATATCAACCAATTGCTCGGTGGTGCAAGTATTTTATCATAAAGAGTCGTACATATCAACTAATTGCTCGGTGTTGTAAATATTGCATCTTAAACGAAACGTATGTAATTGAAACGTTTTTACATCTTATGGTATCGCATAGGGTCAGATACAACTATTGCATTTCCCATGGTCCTCCATAATATTCGTTTGGCTTTCAACCCCTATTCCTATATCTGAACGTATGGAAACACCTAACTTATTTTAAAGAACTATCTTAGAGACACTCGAAAATGACCAGCAAATTGGGGGTAATATAATGCTTTCAGCCTCTAATATTTCACTGAAAGTGGGCACCAGAATGGAGTAAAGACATTTTCTTTTTTCAAATATACCCCAGTACAATTGTGACCATAAAATGTCAATGTCAATCAAAATAGCTTAAATGAACATGTTTTATGTTGGAAATATAATTGTTTGATGTTTATAGGAATTTGTTATGATTTGGGTAATTTAATCCAATCAGAATCTACCTTACAATCTGACTATATGCCCCAATAATCAAGCAGTCAGAAGCCCCAAATCAGTAGTGGTATCTGACCATAGGACACACATTGTGTTTCCCGGTTAACATGGTTAATGCTGCACATAATACTGATAGTGTTAGAAGTTTTACTCAGTGTATTCGGGTGCATGGTATACCAATACAATGCATAAAAAAGAAACATGCACTTTTATATGTGTTAAAGATCTATTTCTAGCCTATTGTATTTGGGAGAGGGAGTGGGTGTGAATGGAGAGCGAAGAGCATTTGTATAGATAATTGTAAATCACGTTAATAAATACTGAAAAGTGGATCCCTTGAAAGCAACAAACAAACAAGAGATAAAAGTGGATTCGGTTTTATTGAGTCTGTTCATGAGAGGTAATGTGAAGTGCAACACTTCTCACGGCTCCTAGCACCGGCTTAAGGGATATTCTGCTTTAAAGCCACACAGATTGAGCTTGATGATCCCAAAGGACCAGTAAGTAATAACGCTACTGATTTGTAGTCGGGGCAACCTTTTACGGCCGCCACACGGCACTAAACAAACGCTAGTGTGAATGATAATAAATACTGAAAAGTGGATCCATTGAAAGCAACAATACACAAACAAGAGATAAAAGTAGCAGACTCGGTTTTATTGAGTATGATATAGTGGTGGTATTTAGCTTTGTATCAGATGATGAGGCCCGCCCATGAAAGCTTTTGTACATATTAAAGCATAGAAGAAGTTTTTTCATTAGTTGTGTTTTGCTCTAAAACAAATAATTATCGACAAGGTAAGTTCGTGATTTCATACAGTTATGGATATGGATATTTAGTATAGCTTAATGGTTAAATTGTTTCTTTTCTTCATAAAACTAAAGTACAAAGTATTATTTAGCTATACCTAGATAATATTCAATATGACAATGCTATTCTAAATAACATAGTATAGCTTCATGGTTAAATTGTTTTGTTTTCTTTATATAACTAAAGTACAAAGTATTATTTAGCTATACACTAGATAATATGCAATATGACAATGCTATTCAAAATACCATAGTACAGCTTAATGGTTAAATTGTTTTGTTTTCTTCATAAAACTAAAGTACAAAGTAGTATTTAGCTATGCACAAGATAATATGCAATATGACAATGCTATTCAAAATAACAAAAACTGCTATCGGGCCTCAGTTTATATAACTGAGTTATTCAGTCATCTAGCGTGTTAGCAATCTAACTTTAAGCTATCTGTTTAGCATTGCCTTTTCAATGTAGTGTTAAACATGTTTGATTTTAATAGTTTAAAATATATACATATATAATTATATTGGTACAGTACATAGTAAATAGGATTGGAACGAAAGAGTTTCTCTCCTTAAAGATGAATGGTCACCCTTTTTGTAGTATTATCAGTTATACATATATATATATACAAATTTAACTCTTAAACATCATATGAACATTTCTTGATAGTCCCGGAGAGAAACATATATTTAGAACCGCTACTAAGTCGTATGTAAAAATAAGTATTATTTGCATGACGTAGATACTACTTTTACCACTGCGTGACTGCAAGGGGAAATGAGGTAATTCTGAATTGTACAGCTGCACAACTATTGCCAGATAATTGATGTATTTACCTGAGGATTAATTTACCTGTTCAAAGTTTTCTACGTCATCAAATAAAATTTTCTCGCTTTTCACAGATATTTCAATGTGTGAATTGTAAATATCTACTATTGTGTAGTGATTTCGATTTAAATAAACATTAACATGTTCATGAAACAAAACATGGCCGGAGAACTTTAAAGTTTCGTTGATATATAGGTCCTTATATATATTAAATATATTTTTGATAAACTTGGTTTTAATCATGTCTGGTTATTCCATGGCGTTGGAAATAAAATAGGTTTTATGTCAATTTTTAAACAACGATTAAAGGATACAGTTATTCAAAGTTGGAATGAAGAATTAGTGAACTCAACCCGTGCTAGGACATATGTATTGTTTTCAGAATTTCGCTTTCAACCGTATTTAGAAAATGTAAATTTAAGAAAATTCAGATGTGCTTTAAGCAGATTACGAGTGTCATCTCACCGTCTTGAAGTGGAGACGGGGAGATGGCACAAACCACAAAAAATACCACTACATGAACGTAAATGTCAGTTATGTAACAATCTCGAGGATGAATTCCATTTCTTGTTTGAATGCACAATGTACAAAGAACTGCGTATAAAATATATCAAATCATACTACTGGAAGCATCCTAATATTCTGAAGTTTACTGAACTCATGAACAATAACAATGTACGCATAGAAAGAAACCTTGCCATGTATGTTTTTGAAAGTTTTAAAATACGTAATGAATTATTGTATAATAATACATAAGATTCTCCTCGTCAGCTCATTTGATAGGAGTATATGAATACTTCATTGCTATAATAAGTATACTTCAGTTGAACCATGCTTAATCACTTGATAATAGTTACTATGTATACTGTATCACCACCTATTGATATTTTGTATATTGTTAAATAAGCATTTGTGTACTCATGGGCCTATGGCCTTTTGTATGAAATAAACTATTCTATATATGTTTTAAAATTTCAGTTTGAAAGAGTCTCAGTCGCAAAAATGTGCGGTTATTAAAAAGGCGTTCCATCCCGATACGCAGGGGAACGTCAATGAGTGTTTGTAAGTATGTTTAATGATAACATAATATTATACCTAATATAATCCTTACGCTGGTCTTTCTTTCTTCAAGATTTGTTCTAGTAGCGTTGTAACATGTAAATATTCTGCATACCATATTTGGTATGGTTTAAAGAAACTAAATCGTCAAATAACGGCAAAATTACGTTCGTTTATTAAAAGTCTATCCACGTGTTCAGGTCATATAATAACGTATAAGTTCGGATTAAAAGTATAGAATTTTATTTTTCACGGGTTCTTCAAATAACCGTGATTGAATGTGCGTAAAATGAATTATGAGTTGGTAACTCTTAATTCAACGTTCCAGTTTTTGGGTTTGGCCTGGGTGGTTAAAGCCGTTTATATTGTGTCTATAGAGTTTGGATTCTCAACATACTAGTATATAAGTTATACATAAACTTTTTCGTCAGTAGGTTTAGAAAAGTTGTACATATATTGTACACGTTGGCTGTTGTTGGCGGGATAACTACTTTAAAATGAAATGGCGTATAGACTCAAGAAGCTTTGTTAAAATGAATTACAGTTGATGTTATTGATGATGTAGAACATGTATTTTATTCTTTAGAACGACGAACAAGTTAAAAGTATGTATATATTAAGGTTAGATGCCATTTTCACAATAAAAATCGCAGGGTTGTTGCACTTTGGTGACAAAAATAAAGTAGTCCGTATAAATATGGTTTAAGTATGCACCATATGCTCCATGCTTACAGCATTTCAATCCAGAATATTGTTCGTGTTGTACTTGTCGTTTCTATAAAATTTCATATGTTCGTGTAGTAGAGCCGTTGCTATTTGTTATATGGTGATACTTTTAAGGCAGATGAATATAATGTGATTTATCATCGTATTTTTTTTTCAACATTTGGATCACAAACATAAATAAAAAAACTCAATTTTTAAACAAATGGAGTACTTTGGTTGAAAACAATTACTCCAGAACATATATTTGTTCGTGATATTTACAGATTAATTTTTCAACACCATGTTATCAGCAGTTAAAGTTTAGAAATGTGCAGGACTTGCAGGAAAAGCATTAATGTCGGCAAAAAAAGAGACTTTAAACAAATTGACCTGCTGGTTTTCTCAAGCATGACAATGTCTTCACTCAGTAATGAAAATGCCATTATAGCGAATATAACACATTTTTAATTGTTTTATTGACAGCCTGAATATATGATTAACAAAACTGTCCCATCAATGATCGTAAATTGCCAGAACTATATATGGTGGAGAGCGAGTGCACTGTCCCATCAATGATAGTAAATTGCCAGAACTATATATGGTGGAGGGCGAGTGCACTGTCCCATCAATGATAGTAAATTGCCAGAACTATATATGGTGGAGGGCGAGTGCACTGTCCCATCAATGATAGTAAATTGCCAGAACTATATATGGTGGAGAGCGAGTGCTAAAATAAATGCATCTTATGGCCGAGCGCTTATTCATCATCGCGCAAATATGCCATGAATCGTCAAAAATCGTTCAGTGTGCTAAATTTTGACTTATCAAAAAGAAATATTTCTTTCAATAATGCATTTGTAAAACAAACTAAGGAGTCCATTTATAGAAATTTCTTCAGAAACAATTAACTCTTAATTTGATGTTGTTTTTTTTTGTTATTACGGAATATTTAAACATTATTTTCATCAATAGTGTCTTTAAATTTAAATTTCAATATACCTGATGCTCAAAGTGCTCAAGATATGTGTCTGACAGAAAAAGTGATGACTTCTTTAAAATAAACTACAACCACAATTACAGTACTTAACATCGTTGAGCTATGAAGAATGCTTACGTTTTCGTTGCGGACCCTAGGAAATCTTTAAATACAACAAAGCATTTTAAACGGTTATAACACAGTTATTATGCAAAATTAACCAATCATAGGCCATCACTGGCATAGTAATCACATAATAATTTTTACATATATGAGGTTATAAAATAACAAAAGCTTACTTCTGATTATACAACACAATTAACATAAGTAAACATCTAATTAGATAAGGCATAAAACAACAATAACAGTTTATCATATATACATAGTACATGCATAAAAAAACGTTGGTTGTACCAACTTACAGTTCAGTATGACGTTTTAATGGCCACATATTTAAGTTTTATGTATTCCTTTCTCATACATATGCAATTTGTTTTGACCATTATTTACGCTAATATAGACTTCCATAATATTACACGGTAAGTGTTGTGTCCGCAACGCTTTGCAATATTAACAAGAAAAGCATAACGCATGCGTTATATGTAGACGATTTTTAATAATGGGTTAGTTTGTGGAGGCTTTGTTCAAGTCAAATATCTGTAGTCGTCGATATGGAGATGACATGAAGAATTAAAATATACTGTATGAATACAGATAAGTTTTTATTTGGTCTTAGGTATACACTATTATAAATGTTAAAGGGAACATATTCAAGTAGCTATTACAGTGACCATGCCACAATATAATAAAAAAGTCATATTTACTTAAATTTGACAAATGATTATCATATGGGCCCTATTTATGTTCATGGTTTAGTTGTATTCAGGCTCAAAACCGCTTCGGAGTTGCATTTTAAATGAATTACAAGTGATCTTAGAGAAAATATTTAATTTCTTTACTTCTTTACTTCATTATAATACTCAAATATAAATGGATGCCGAAACGTCTATGGTAAAAACTAAAACATATGCCGAAATGGTTTGATGCCGAAGCGTCCAGGTGTCGAAATGGTTTGGTGCCGAAACGTCCTGAATCGATCTTGATTACACAGACGCAAAAACTTGAGAATTGTCTGCATTTATTAATAAGCATCTTTCATGTACTGATCATTGGGACCTATACACAATAGTTTTTGTCTAGAAAATATAACTCGCTCAACATTTACTTATTTTAAAGGCAGTTTTATGTTATTTCTGATAAATACATGATTGTGTTAGTCTTCATATACATGATATCGGAGTATTAGATGCATCCGTTTTGTTACATGTCACTTTTTAATTATTTTATGGAATAGTGATTGTGTTTGTTATACATTCATAAACTGGCCGATAGTGTAAGAACAATGTCAGTTTTTGATTTTGATATAAATGAAAGGTAAATACATAACAAATCACAAATTAATTTCTATGGAGAAAACAGTGACCTATAAAGAAAACCTGTTGCGTACATTACACCTTTGCGGACACCATGTGCATGACATTTATGCCATAATTACTTTGACAATGTTGATTTTTTCTTAATCAGCATATGTGTGCCTGCACAAATTGTGTCATTGCGAACACTACAGAATCTGTGAATCCCAGTAGCGTCTAAACACATGGGGAAACAATTATTTTCTGCTACAGCCATCTTATTTTTTACTTTATGTTGCATTTATGATATATTAAGGCTCAGCTTAAATGCTATGATGATACATTTAAATGTAACTAGATTGAAAATGCAGTACTTTTGATACTGAAGGCAGAACTTTAACATAAAGGTAAAACAAGGTGTGTGTTTTATATAAATTAACATTTCTTAATTAGATAGTTATTTAATAATCCAAAGAACAAATGATGGTTATTTTCAAGTGCAATAACATTACAGTGAAAAAAACTAGCATTTGTTCATGCCTATTTACAAGTAAAATTGGTAGATGTCATAAATATACATGTTATATACCTTTTTCCTGTCAAAACCATCACCCATGACATAAAAACATAATTAAACATTAATTCAATGATGATACCATATTGCACCAGCAGGCTCTCCTCCTGCGCTCTTTATTGTGAAAATGGCGAGAATATGTTTGTTAACTGTATTGCTTTGTTTTAAGTAAAGTATGACGAATATAAAGGTGATTATGCTCTGGCTCAAATTAAATGATAACCAGCTATCAAATTATGTCAAAATAAAACATTTTAAGGTTTAGTACAGGTCAGTGTTTATTGGTATATGACTTTAGGATGAGTTTTGTTTTGATTAATTTATTTTGTCTTAATGTAGAGCTGCGGTTGACACAGTGGTGAAGTGTTTTGCCCGAGAGAGACTGGATTCCCATCACCCCTACGACCGATGGACCAATATTGATTTAGATATGGACAAATTTACATTGTATGAACAATTAAGATGTGATTTGGAAAAGGGTATGTATATAATAGCAACGGAAATCTAAAAATAAATGATACTTGTGGGTTGGTTTTATTTGGTAAAACATGTTCGTTCAGGATACGGTTCACACGGGAAATTTGAAAAGGTTATTTAACGAACCTATTACATGAATTAACATGACGCCATTACTTAGTGTCCGCCCTATTGCTGATGTCGGAGTATATTGGCAATAGGTTTGATTATAATACAGTTGTGCGTGCTTGTCTTTGTTGGAGGTATCGTAATGGCTGACTGGTTGGAATAGATATATGACTGACAACTGACGTCATGTTAATTGAAGGTTTTGACGTGATACGTTACACAGCATATGCCCTTTTAGGATTTATATGCATTCCTACTTTCCCAATTTTTGACCATGGAAATACTCGTGAACTGAAAACAACCTTAAGTTTGTGTAAATAAGGCGGTTCTCGCTGTAAGAAAATAAAGTCGCGGAGAGTCGGGTAAGGATTATTTTACATCTTTGAATTCTTTATTATGAACATTACATGTGCCTATTGTTGTACTATTATGGTACATTTTATTTTCTAGATTTAGACAAAAAATGCACCAAGAAATACTACTCCGAGCTAAAACAGTGTGGAGATATTTATAACAACGGTTATACAACACAGGTGGAGATGATAAAAAACAGCAAAGAAGTTACTGTGGAGGACGTGTGTGTGTAAGGATAATATCATCTTTATTACTTGATGTATATCATGCGAGGAGTCTCTTATGAAATTGAAGACATTATATACAATGAACAATGGTAACGCTTGTTTATAGCTGAACCAACTCTTTTATCTCATGAGCATTGAGAGATCTTCAAAGTGTTGGCCCTCATATTTTCATATTAGATCAATATTTGTAATATCTATTAAGTGATGTCATTGAGTGGTTCAACTTATTTGACTTCAAAGTAGGGAGAAACTATGCTCCGCCTACCTGATTCTGCATTGTGCACTAGTAAACATGTGTTTACACAGTCGTTTTCCTTTAAAAGAGCATTGTGGCTGCATATTTAAGGAGAACAGTTCAAGAATAATTTAAGAATCTAAAATTGTTCGTCGTCAACCAAGGAACATCTAATAAAGCCTCCCTCATGTTGAGCGTCGTCAACCAAGGAATATCTAATAAAGCCTCCCTCATGTTGAGATCGTCGTCAACCAAGGAACATCTAATAAAGCCTCCCTCATGTTGAGCGTCGTCAACCAAGGAATATCTAATAAAGCCTCCCTCATGTTGAGATCGTCGTGAACCAAGGAACATCTAATAAAGCCTCCCTCATGTTGAGATACTGCCGTCATCTAATAAAGCCTCCCTCATGTTGAGCGTCGTCAACCAAGGAACATCTAATAAAGCCTCCCTCATGTTGAGATACTGCCGTCATCTAATAAAGCCTCCCTCATGTTGAGATCGTCGTCAACCAAGGAACATCTAATAAAGCCTCCCTCATGTTGAGATACTGCCGTCATCTAATAAAGCCTCCCTCATGTTGAGATCGTCGTCAACCAAGGAACATCTAATAAAGCCTCCCTCATGTTGAGATACTGCCGTGTTTTTAGACATTAGAGTATGCTCCGATTTTATTTTTGTTGTCAACTTTTGTTTAAATTGAGCTACCCTACTTCCTCCAACCTAAAATCTGAGGATTTATAAAAAATAAATCGTTGTGTTTTTCGTCTCAACTTTAAAAAACGTGCGCCCCACTAATGTCCAATTCTATATCTCCGACTGCAGAGCTTGTGTGGAGTGAAAAGCCCGTGAAAATCAGAGCTTGGTTAGCTGTGACAGCTGTCGAAATGAAGAAGGTTGTTCGCAGAAAAATAAAAGCACTATAGACAGTGGGCGGGTGCATGTACTGCGCACGCAGACGAAATGAAGCCGCTAAGTATGGGCGGGTTGAACTATAAGCTGGTTATTGTTCACTTATTCGTACTTTAAAGAAATAAGTCTCTATTGCTCCATTGACGTTATTTCCTTAAAATTCGAATAAATGAACTATAACCTATACACAAATCTCATACATTGTTGGAATCAGTCTCTACTAAATTCTGTTGGCTTTTCAGCGAATTATATATATAGGTACATTTAGGTAGGCAACTATTGTTTTAAAATTTGTCTGATACGTTGTTTAGACATATGGTATCGACCTACGTGGTCAGATTATGACAAATCCTTCCGGGCTTATAATCATCATAACATCAGTTATTGCCACACATAGATGATCATGTATATATGAACATAAAAACGAAACCACAGAAAACAATCATTAATGACCTCAGTTACTTAGCAAAAGTGAGAGCAAGCAATACGAGAATAACCCGTTTAAAGTCTGACAAGACAAGATATCTTCAGAATACTAGAAAACGCTTAAATTTTATATAATTTGTTTGTTTGTTTGTTTGTATGGTGTTACGTCATTTTCAAGGTTATATATGACGGTTGATTTTTTGTGACGGAGGCAGACTACCCACTTTTCCTGGGTAGAACCAGTACTGTACACCCCCGCCATCCGTAAGAATCGACAATTCCTCACTTACAGGTCGAGCTTCCAGTGGGATTCGAACCCGCAGCGGTGAGAGGCGAAGGTTTACAACGCAACGTCGTTAACCATTCGGCCACGGAGACGCTGGATTTTATATAATAAACATTAAACAGGATTTTGGTAGACGTCCTTTTAGTGTCCAAAATATTTCCGGTCTTCAAGTTATGTACACTCATAATTGCTTTACATATCCTCTTCATATTATGTTTTCAAGCATTTTGTTAGAAACTGGGACCATACGCCGCTGGCCATGGAGTGGTAAGAAAATACCTCAAGGAAGGTTCCATGTTCACCGTCATATGCATACCATCTTCGGGATTGCTCAAATTGTCGAGCTGGTGACATTTTAAATATTGAAATCTGCTCAACCCTGGGCTCGAGGGCGTGAACGTTAGCAAGCATGTTTTACTACCGTTCATGAACAGGCTCAATCAGACCGAGACTGCAATAACCTTTGTATTTATCGTATTCTCCGATTTCCAAAATGTCTTATTTCATACTCTTCTTTTTCAGCGTTTTTCACAACGTTAGTGAGTGTATCAGTAGATTGCTCATCGAGTGTCCCGTCGATCGCATCCATTTCCACTCGGTCTTCTGCAGATCCATGCCGTCTTCCTGTCATTGTCCAGTAGACATCTCGAGCGTACGAGCAACTTTGTCGTCTGCGATTATGGCACCGTCTGCAATTTATTACATTTTAGCTTTAAGAGTGGTGATTTCGTTGTTTTGACGCGTGGTACTTGAGTGTAAAACTACAGATTCAGTAGTAATTGAACAAGATCAATGCATTTTTGTTGAAACCGATTATAAATACTAGCAGATCTAGTAAGATTTTCAACGGTATCCGTTGTTATATATTTAAATTTCTGTTATACATTTGCTGCATTCAAACTAGTGTATGGTATAGTGGATACAGTTCTGGCGGAAGTGTTTTACTGCTGTCAAAACATATTTAATCAATATTTCTGTTGCGGTCCAACTCCTGAAATATTAGATTGAGAGAATAAACGTTTACAAGTATCTTGCTTGTGCTATATAGGCGGTTAAGTCAACTATACATATAATTGATAAATTATAATTACAATACGTGTATATGTAGATCTACATCAATGAAGCATATACCGCGACATTTGGTGTTACAGTTTTAAAAATGCTGTCACGTTTATATTCACGTCGTTGACATTCCATCATATACTGTCTGAGGTTTGAAGTTGAATAGACTTATTTTTATTAAAACAGCAATAACTGCATCTTTCGAAATATTCTGTATAAAAAACAACAAGTCAGCTGTAATACCTTTTATTACAACTATGAAGCATCATGAGAAAAAGGATATATTACGTTTTAAATATGATACTCATGAACGATTGGGCCACCAAAAATATAAAGAGGTGTTGCACTCGACATTACCTCTCATGAACAGACTCAATACAACCGAGTCTGCTACTTTTATCTCTTGTTTGTGTTTGTTGCTTCCAGCTTCAAACCTTTTCAGTATTTATTAACATTATTGTCTATGTTGTCTTATTTCTTACGGATATCTCTATTTACACTGTCTCATTCTATTGGGATGACAATAGAGTGATAGTGAGGTTTGGTGCACCCTAGAAACTGGTTTAACCCCCCAGCGGCATTTTTGCCACTGACCGTTCCAAAGCGGGATAGTCCTATTGTCACCCGTTTGTGTTTGTGATGTCCCATGCCTTACTTATCATTCTAATACACCCGCACTATATAGTCTAGTTTAAAATATCTCGTTATATTGAACGATATATCACTGTAATTTTTGCAACGTTAGGAGAATAAGCATTGCGCATTGCGCATTGTAATGTATGCAACGTTAGGAGAGCAAGCAAAGCAATGCGAATGATTTCAGAAATGTGCGTTATTTTCACATTTTAGGGGTATTAGAATAGAAATAGAACATCGTTTACGGTGAATTATCTATAATATATCACGGTTGGTCGTTCAATTGTAAACAATAATTTCACTCGCACTTCGGGCTCGTGAATTTTATTGTTTACAATTGAACTCCAAACCGTGATATATTAAACGATAATTCACAGTAATATCTTTTAATAATGTAATTATTGCTTGGTTTACTGCGTGTTTCGTTCGACGGTGTTAAGTTCAATTTAATCAAATATGAAATAAAAAAAGTCTTCAGGAAAAGCAACTCGCATATGTATAGGCGACACATATTTCTTGGTACTGTACATAAAGTACCGCGTAGTATATTTTATTTAATAATGAGACTGTTACAAAGTTCTATTTCTACAAAGAACCTGTGTACATTGTATTCCATTTAAAGAGACTGTACTCATATCTGAGCAATTTTAATTATAACGTTGCTGTTCTTTTATTTAAACATCGTTATTTTATGAGTATTCTGTGAAGAAACTAGTGATATATTCCTTTTCTGTACTACAAAATAAATATTTATTTAAAAGCTGTCCCGCCTTTATAGGCCATGAGCCATACAATTCTTTTCGTCACCATCTTAAGGGACTAAGTCTTATTGATACCATGTTATTGAGTACCTTATAGAGAAACAAAATATACATGATAGCCGTGCCAAAACGGTAGTTGATTCCTGTTATATAAATACTGATAAAGGTGATTCTTTGGGAGCAACAAACACAATTAAGAGAATAAAGCAGCAGACTCGGTTTTATTGAGTCTGTTCATGAGAAGTAATGAAAGAAGCAACACCTCTCACGCCCCCTAGCACCGGCTTAAGCGGTACTCTACTTCAAAGCCACCTATACTGGGCTCGTTGGTCCCGAAGGACAAGCAAAAATAACACTACTGATTCGTAGCACGGGGAGACTTTTTGCAGCCGCCACACTGCACTAAACGAAAGCGTGTGAATCTAATAAATACTGATAAAGGTGATCCTTTGGGAGCAACAAACACAATTAAGAGAATAAAGCAGCAGACTCGGTTTTATTGAGTCTGTTCATGAGAAGTAATGAAAGAAGCCACACCTCTCACGCCCCCTAGCACCGGCTTAAGCGGTATTCTACTTCAAAACCACCTATATTGGTCTCGTTGGTCCCAAAGGACCAGTAAAAATAACACTACTGATTCGTAGCAGGGGGAGACTTTTTACACTAATAACGCTAATGTGAATCTAATAAATACTGATAAAGGTGATCCTTTGGGAGCATCCTCGTTTTAAATAAAAGTCAGGTATCTTTAAAAATGATCTACTCTGAAACTACAAGAGCTAGAAGTTAAATATTTAGCATGTATTATAAGTTAAGTGAGCTATTCTAAGTACTTTTAGAATTATTACCCTGCGGTCAAATATGGGGCAGCCCCAGTAGGGTAAAAGTTTTACATAGACTTATGTAGGAACTCTTTAAACAAAACATTTTCTTTGACATTTGTTAGAGCTAGAGGTCTAATAGTATGCATGTAGCATACTATTATGGTTCTCTACCAACTGTGTTCATAATTAAATTGGTCTGGTCCCGGGTCATAGTTTCACATAGAGTTATATAGAAAAGTCCATAAAAGTCTTCCCTGAATCTACAAGAGCAAAAGTTATAATACGATGCATGTAACGTTAGTATATTGTCCTCTTCTAAGTTATTTAATTGTTGACCCTGGAATGAAGTTTGGTCCGGTCCCGGGTGTCACAGTGTTAAATTGAGTTATATAGAAAAAGCTTTAAAATATCGTATCTGGAACTACAAATTTAAAGCTAAATATCTAATATTTTGCATGTATCATAATAACGTATGATCCTCTACCCCGTTTGTTCAAATGGTGACACTGGGATCAGATATGGTCCTAACCCGGGGTAACCGTTTTACATAGATTCATATAAGGAAATTGTTGTACTTGTCTACTTAAAAGATGTTTACAAATTGTATATTGAATAAATCCATAAACTTAAATCACAAACGAGACGACTGCATTGTCAACTCCCGGCAAAACAAATTGTCATATTACTGTTAACTGTTCATTTAAGTCGTTTGTAATACAAATTTGCTACTCTTAATTCGTACAAACTACTAGTATTGTAGTACTAGTAGCAGCGGTATTTTAGACATTGAGTGTATAAATCTGTAAATCTGACCGTAATAACTAAAGTTATTGTAAACTGTCCCGATACCATGGGTAGCGATCCTTATGTGTAAAGTGAAAAAAAGAAAGTGTGCATATTTATTATTGGAAATATTCAAGCAGCTGTAATGACAAATTTGGCAAAACAAGTTTTAAAATATACAAAATGTATACATGAATAAAGTAGTTATACCTTTGTATGAAATGTTCCTTCACTAACAGTGTTTGGGTTCTTCAAAGTCAAAAGGGAGCAAAACTAAAACTATAAACTGTATGGAGTTGAAGGGGAAAACATAAGCTAAAGCCAGCTTGTTAATTGCTAATTTTCCTGAATTTCTCATGGATTCAAGGGTCATAACAGAGCTATTAGCAATTGAATCTTGCTGGTTCAAACTAGTCCGAGATCTTATAGAAATCCTCCTAGCACATAAAAGATCCATAGTACTACTGTGTCAGAATTGACACTTTCGAGCTCTCAGTGGGATTTGACTTGTCAAGTGAGAAAGTGTCGATTCTTACGGATGGAGGGAAGTATACAGTATTGGTTCTACCCAGGAAAAATGCGGTGGTCTGCCTCTGCCACAAAAATATTTCGACCGTCATATATGACCTAACATGTGCTAAAATGACGTTAAACACCATTCAAACAAACAAATCCATGTTTATTCCGATTTTAACCAAACTTGAAAACCCACAAGGCACAATTCAATATCATTAAAATACAACCCTTTACCCAAACTCCCCGCATTGGTTACTTCCCCTTTCTGTTACAGTAATCACTGCCACCACACACATTTATAACTGAACTCCAGCTAAGTTTAATTTGTTGGTTAAATATTTTTTAGGCCAATATTTTAACTTGCTTTGTTCATAATATAGGAAAATAGTGTGAAAAACGGTATCTGGGTACAAAAATAATTTATTTATATAAAACAAATCAATTTTAGCGAATATGCACACCGGTTACTAAGTTAAACAAACATGTACTCCGTTGAGAACATTACAGAAGCTGTGAGTAAATTTAATAAGGAGATTACACCCAAGCGAGATTACACCCAAGCCAAAACAGGTTGAATGTTGTCAACATATTCTCGAAGGTGATGATCGATGTTATTGTCAATTGCCTGTTGGCTACGACAAGAGTTTGCTGTACCAAGCATTACCTTGTGTATCGCCATATTTTTGTAAACACATGACCTCAGCTATCGTGACGTGATTAGTGTGGTGGCAGGGATTATTGGCTACAATATCACTGCGCGGAGGTTGCCCTTTACCACGCTACGATACTCTACGCTACAAGAGGGAGAGTATCAAAGCGTAAAATAAGGATTTGATTTTAATGAAATTGGGCAAAATTATGCATTTTTGCCAATTCAAAGGCAGATAACTCAGCTGTTAGCGATCGAATCTGGCTGGTTCAAGAACTCGTCAAAGAGCTTATGAATATATAACTACTTTGTACGGCTGGTTAAGATTGGATAAAAATGGAGGGAAAATAGTGCGCACAAGGCAAAAGTATGCATTTTGCCAATTCAAGGGCATTATCGTTCGAATATGGCTGGTTCATATCTGAATATACAACGGCGTAGTTTGTAAGTTTGGTTAAGATCGGATGAAAAACGAAGGGGCTAGAACTCCTACAAGAAAATGTTAACGGAAGACGGACGGTCGACGGGCGACAGACAATCCGACATCCCACAAGCTCATCTGGGCTTTTTGAGAAGATCCGAAAACGTTTTTAAAATGTTTAAGTAAACAAAAACGACAACAACGGACAACGCGCCAGGTACGCTTAAACAGTGGACACACGGCAATCTGGACATGTATGTTTTACAAAATTTCAAGCAAGCAGGAAAAACTTGAATGGCGTACCCTGGAGCAGGGGAGGGCTGATGCTAGACTAACTCTTATGTATGAAATATTTCACGGGCTAGTAGCCGTCTCAATGCCCACATACTTTCACAGCCCCTACAAACGACTCGGCATAGCCATCCCATCTCCCTAACATAGATACATACAAATGCAAATTTTTACAAATATATTTTTTCCCACTGGCCGTTGTCGAGTGGAATAAACTGCTAGCAAATAAAGTTATGGTTCTGTACTATAGTGACGTCAAATATTTAACACAATAATAGTCTTTATTATATATATTATTAAGCTACTATCTAATTTATGTTCACAAAATACTAAGAAACCAGAATAAATTGTAACTTCGAATAAATTGTCTTATTAGTTTGCAACTTAGCTTATCTAAAAAAGAGTCCGCCCGACCGGGTCTCGCCGCCCGACCGGAACACACCAAGCAAAACTTTCAGTCTATCTAGCTCTGAACTAATCTAATCGGAACTCAACTGCTCCCAACAGAAGCAATCTCGCTTCTTATATAGCGGAGATATGCCTTACACGTGTTCATCCTGATTAATGGACCCTGACCTCCGAATCCAGTTTTGTGGTCACTTTACCCAGTTCAATCGTACAAAGAAATATAAAAAGATCGGACAGGGAAAGAAGCATTCAAGGAGGACAGTCAACCACAAATCACAGAAACAAACATGCAAACAGACAAACAAGAAGGCAAAAGTAATAATAAAAGCAAACGACATCACAAACACAAAAGGGTTGTCAATAGGGCTACGGCCTTGGAACGGTCAGTAGGCCACTGGGAGTTTAAACCGGTTGTAGGGTGCACCAAACCTCACACTTACCCTACTGTCATCCCATTAAAACAGGACAGTGTAAATAAAGAAATCCCCGCCATGATCTAATCTCTAACCAACAATAGCCAATATAAGTAAAACACAAACATGCTCGTGTAAATATAATACAAAAAAAAAATAGCTTGAAAGCCACAATGACTTGGCAGAAGCCAGAGCAACAAGAAAATAACCATTAAGGGCACGACAAGAAAGATCATAGACAAACATCAAACGCCACCGTCACAATGGGCTTTAGGTAGGCGTCATCATAGGGTCCACAGCCTGCCCGGTCATCGTACAATTAAAGAGGAAAGCATAGTGGCGAACTGTAAAAGGGTCCACCACCAAACATGCAGTACGTTGCAAAATGATAGGGTCATAACCTCTTTCGATAAACTTTTTAACACGTTTAACAAAGATAGTATGAAAGTGATCATGACCAAGAATCTTACGAAGTGTATAAATCACATCACAATAGAAGTCAGGTTGTGATAGTCCTTGTCGCAGAAGAGGCCTTAAATTACTTTTATATTTAGAAAGAAGATCAGGGTTACGATAATACAATTTTGCAAAGGTTTTACGAAGTTTATGGTAACGGTAACCCTGATTGAATAGGTTTTTAGTTAAACAAAGATTACGAATATTAAAGTCCTCAACTCTAGTACAAGCTCTTGAAAAACGAATAAGTTGAGACACATAAATCTCATCATTTTGTCGTAAACAAGATAATTAACCTGGTTCCTGGACCGGGGTTATACAACCTTCGTGACAGGACCTCGGTGTCACGAGATCATTTTAGTGTGTTCATCTAAGCCAAAAGTAGCTGTGATGCATAACTTGACCAATACAAGTGTCAGTCTTGTGCAGTACAAATGAACTTTGCAGTGTGCTTGTTACGGCCATCGTTTCATAATTAACTCATTTAAAGTACTTGCATTCACAGTGACCTAATGGTCTGTCCTTGCTGACTAGAATAAGACAAGTGCGTGTATATGTGTCATACATATAGTACATTCGAACCCAGTTACTGCTGAGTAATATATTTCACATGTATCAGAGTGGCTATTTTACATGCCTCCCTTTCAAAGAAAAATTATAAGTAACACTTATAATTTTCTCCCAAATCAACAAAATATCCATGCATTATATCAATTCAACACGTCAAAGAATAGTTATCATAAAATAGTATACAAATTAAATAATATAAAACTAAAAACTTGAAGGATTTAGAGTCTATAAGGTTTCTATCAATTATTGGTCATTGTTCATCACTGTATTGTTCAGCACATATTTTGGTACGACATCTGGTTGGTATGACATCAAGTTGGTATGACATTACGTTGGTATGACATCATGTTGGTATGACATCATTTTGGAATGAAATCATGTTGGTATGACATCACGTTGGTATGACATCACGTTGGTATGGTATGACATCACGTTGGTACGACATCACGTTAGTAAGACATCATGCTGGTATGACATCATGTTAGTATGTCATTTAGTTGGTTCGCCGGTGTACTTGTATACATTTAGTACACATACGCATCATCAAGTAATATTCAACTTTGATTTCATTAAGCACATCTGTTTTGTGTGTGGTTGTTTCTGCGTTCTGCACTGGTTATTCCCATTGCTCTACAATATAAAACTACTTAAACCATTACTCTGAATACATTATCTATTTACAAGTTTACAAAATGTCTCAAGTGTGTTTTAGCTTAAATTTTCTTTTGCCTTGAGTCGCGTTCCCAAGGTCTTTTCAGCATTTTAAGTTTACGCGTAATCTCTTCACCAATCAAACCTTTGAGAGAGAATGAGAGGACATTGTTAAAAAATTAAATACACTAAAACATCGATTTACATAAACTGATTCAACGCCTATCGGTTTTTGTTCAAGGAGAACCTCAAATAGCTGGTCCCAAAGGACCAGTAAAAATAACACTACTGATTCGTAGCACGGGGAGATTTTTTGCAGCCGTCACTCTGCACTTAACGAACGCTGGTGTGAATGTTTATAAATACTGATAAAGGTGATCCTTTGGGAGCAACAAACACAATTAAGAGAATAAAGCAGCAGATTAGGTTTTATTGAGTCTGTTCATGAGAAGTAATGAAAGAAGCAACACCTCTCACGTTCCCTAGCACCGGATTAAGCGGTATTCTACTTCAAAGCCACCTATATTGGACTCGCTGGTCCCAAAGGACCAGTAAAAATAACACTTCTGATTCGTAGCACGGGGAAACTTTTTACAGCCGCCACACTGCACTAAACGAACGCGTGTGTGAATGTTAATAAACGTTGCATAAACAAGGCAAATGTGGCACCTCGAGAGGGTCTGGATTTCTGCTGCGGGATGACATTCATACGCCCCCCTGTACGACCATTTTCTAAGACAATACCGTTAAATGCAGCTCAATAACCTAAAGTATATCTGGATTTTATACGATGGCTATTAATTTAAGATCAATATCGCTAAATCATGATATAATTACCTAGATATTTCTCGACGAACCGTGCATTAACAGCTCTACACTACGCTACTCTCACTCCCACTTAGAGTCTAACTACGTTAATTTCCACATCTTCCTCGGCCTTTTCAACCATACTACTACCTACCCCTGCTTATACTAGTACTACTACTACTACTAATTAATATTATTATACCTCACATAAAACGCCCATGCTAAATCTCCATAGACAACCATGTGTAATTTCTTACTATCTCACGCGAGGGTGATAGTACAGGGTGATAGTAAATCGCAGGGTGATAGTAAAAAATTATCGCATGCGCAGCTTTGATGCGCGTTGGAGTGCGTACTGTTTCGGTGACGTCGTCGGCTCAGTATGGTGAAATGCTATATTTAATTCATCATAACTTCAAAAGTACTTTACCGATTTTAATAAACTACCACTCATTCTCTTAGTTACCATATTTACAAGGCAACGCTATAACTTTCATAGACATACTTTGAAAAAAGTTGTTTTTGAAAGAAAAGAAAAATAAGAAAAGATTCCGGCAAAGTGAAATCTGTACTGAAAGTTAACCTTATTTTGGCACGAGCGGATTTCGGTATAATAAAATAATATCACATTCATGTTAACCCTTCGGATATTGATTATCACCCTCGGCTTCGCCTCGGGCGATAATCATGTCCTCAGGGCGAACATTCTTACTATCACACTCTCATGAATGCGATATTTATATACTACCATTAATCCTATCACTACCACTACTACAATTAATACTACCATTAATCCTGTCACTACCGCTGCTATAACTACTACTGCTTCTACTGCTACTACTATTAATCCTATCACAACCACTACTACTACTACTACTACTACTACTACTACTACTACTATTACTACTACTACTACTACTAATACCACTACTATTACTTCTACTAGGCTGATTTCCCCTCTCAGCCAATTTTTTTTCACTACTACTACTACTACTACTACTACTACTATTACTACTACTATTACTACTACTACTACTAATACCACTACTATTACTTCTACTAGACTGATTTCCCCTCTCAGCCTATTTTTTTCTCTACGGTAACCTTCGTGCTAGCCTATCTATTGGCGCACTCCCTGAACTATTATTTCCCGATTTACTGTCACTACTCACTGGGGACGCGGCAAGTGCAGCCTTCCTTAGTGGTCGCACCCTCTCATTTTGTGGTATCTCCCACTCATCTAATTTTGCTAAATGTAAGTGTCTTGAGTGTCCTAGTTTTTTTATCTAAATGAAATTTCTTCTGACATATGTCAGTGGGAATTTCTGTTCAATAACTATATAAAAAGGACCCACCGCGAGTCTAATTTACATTTCCTAATTTGGTTCTTTATAAAGACTGCATCTCCTACCTTAAATCAACATTATTTTTAGATGTATCTTCTCGTAACCTTCTAAGCAAGTAAATACAACAACGATGTTTCCCTACACCTCATAAACTAATTACACTACAAATGTTTATTTTTACTACTCTCGTGTACGTCCTACGATGACTCGGCGTATGGTGAATATATAGACAAATGACCACACTTGTCACTTGAGTGTCTATGAATACTTCACTAATCTAAGAACTTTTACACGCCCCTGGCTACTCGTTACAGACAGTAACCACTTCTTACTTAATGTCAAATAATCTACTTTAGTCTAATATACGTACGATACGTTCTTCTACAAGCTTTTTGACCTTTTGACCATAATTACCAGACAAATGCGTCTATCTTGCACATTTAGTCTGTTTAGGTCTAATTACACTAAATCAACAGGATGTGCTTGCCTGGTGCAGTCGAAAGTAGTTCTGTATTAAAGAGTGCTAATCTTCTTTTTTTTTTAAACTTTTTTTAGTGCAGTTTCCTGTTATTTTTTGGCTGTAACTGTATTCTGGACATGTTGTTGATATTTGAAAATGCAGCTCATCATGTTTTTGACAGTTTTTGATATAAATTTGAGAAGTGAAAGTAGACAGGGTATGAAATTGCAAGGGGTAAAGATAGTGTTGACCTTTGACCCGGTGTTAGCATACAACTGAATAAATGTTTCTTAGAAGGTATTAAACCCCCTATTTCCTTGATGTTTAATAGCAGACATGTTTATTTGCATGATAAAGTAAGTTTCCCAGAATTCTAAAAAGGTTTGAGTTTTCAACAGGTTGTTAACATTCTAACTTTACTATGGAAGGGCAATGGAGACTCATTTACGCTATTATAACCTTTACTAATTCTTCACACTAACCTCGAGGTTCATACTCATACGGAGGTGACATTTATCTCTGCTGTCACATATATTGAAGCCTACTATCATTTATAAAATTGTGTGTCTACTATCTGTTATGACTAAAACTACTTCTATTACCGATAATACTACCTAAAACCAATATTTTATTTATAACTTCATATTCGTTTAGTCTATCCTATATGGTGGCTGATATGTGCCATCTCGTCTTTTCGTTATTTCGCCGCGAAATAACGCCGAGCGAAAAGACGCCGGGCGAAATAACGAAAAGACGTAAAAACGCCGGGCGAAATAACGAAAAAATAAAAAACGCCGAGCGAAAAGACGACAAATAGTCAAAACGCCGTGCGAAAAAACGAAAAGATGAGAAACCGGCACGCGAAAAGACGACGTTTTATACATTTAAAATCTCGTTATTTCGTGTGAAGTTTTTTCGTTTTTTCGTTATTTCGCCCGGCATTATTTCGCCCGGCGTCTTTTCGCTCGGCGTCTTTTCGCGTGGCGTTTTTTCGCGTGGCGTCTTTTCGCCCGGCGTCTTTTCGCGTGGCGCTATTATGACATGATGTTGGTCTTTGTTGAACATTGTTTTGATTTTGACCTTAAACATGGCTGCCAGTGGCCATCTTTATTTACATAAAGTTACGTAAAGTTATATAGTAAAAAGCTGTATCGACTACTCCTCTGACTTCACAGGAATGCTGACCTAGCTTTTCAAACCTATCAGTATAGCTTCAAGGTCATTGATCGCTTTTTAATGCATGTAGGCTTGACCACGGATAGTTTCTTGGGTCGTTGAAGCCTTTTTTAACACTATCTAACCATTAGGTAATAACTAGTGCACATATTTAATACCAAGTGCTGAATAAAAAGGACCAATACTCAGGTGAGCGCTATAGGGCCATCATGGCCATCTTGCCCTCTTGTATTTAATTCAAATTTATTTCCTGTTCGGCACATGTACTTTAATAAAGAAATATCTTAGTTAACCTGTTTGATGTCTGAACTTTGAAGACAAACTGTCAGATTTTGAAACAGTTTATTGGTAATTTTAAAGAATTTGTAGGAATTGGTCAGAATAGTTATTTAAAAAAAATCTCGTTTCCTTTGAATATGGGCCATTCCAACTAGGTCAATATATCAAATATGTTGCCACCATCATGGATTTTTATTTTCCAGTCAACTCTCAATGATTTTACTCTTTAATATAATTAAGACAAGATTAAAGAACAACTTGAGTCGGAGAAGTAGGACTGTTAAATTGTATCTGCATGGTTTTTAATTTAGGCCAAATTAGGTCAGTTTAGTTGTTGATTTAGAGAGTTTATTTTGTCAAAATTGTCTTTTAGAGTCAATTCAGTTTTGAGAATTGTTCTCATTTTGTTGTATGTTACTTGTATATTGTGTATTTTCATTCAATATTAACTAATGTGGTTCCCGGGCAAAGAATAGGGACACTGCAGATCCCATTAGAGGTCAGGCAGAGGGGTAGAACCCCCCAAAATCAAGTTCATTTTATACTTTTTTGTTCGTGCTCATTAAAGGTCTTAATCATGACCGCTCATTGTTTCAGGTGCCATCTCGCTCAAATCACTAAAATGCGGCTCCAATGTAAATGGAGTGTTTACAATAAAATTTGCAGCAACTCTGCAGTTCTGCAGGTAAGAAGATTCTAGGCACATTCTCCATATTTTATCTCGATGTAAATGGAGGATGAGCCTGGCAGGTGCCATATAACGTTTCATGTGATAGTGCGCCTTAAAATCCAATTTAGTTCAATTCTACTGAAAATTATCCTGTTTTTAAGTCTGCTGCGGACACTACACATTAGAAATAACATTCCATACTTGTTAGGAAATATTGAATTCATTGTTATAATTCACTAAAACAATGTATAAAACATTGATTTTAGCTGGACTATTCGAAAAATAAGAGAGCTTTTGTAATCACCCCGGCCTCGGCGTCCCACATCAAGGTTTGCGTGACAGCATTTTTGGATCAGAACTGATAAAACTAATATAATTTCACACACTGCCCCAATGTTTACTATAATTTGTATAAGGTTCTAACAATATTGTTATATCGCCCCGAGTTTCTATACCCGTCCCGCCCCCCACCCCACATTGTTTTAGCCTTGTTTTCTGATGGTATATATACTGTTATTATTCTCTGAAAATCGAATAGACAAGCTGCGCTATTCTCTGACAGCTCTTGTTTTTGCTATGCTTTGGAAGATGAAAAGATATACTATTTTAAATAAAGATTATTAAAATACCAACAGTTGTTGTTGAACTATAATTTGCCAGAATTTGAAATCTGATAAGAGCAATTCCAGTATCAAAACGTCGGGAGTCACTTTTTCAATATCAGTGACATTGACCTAGTTTTTTGCACGTTTTAGGGATGATTAGTTGTCCGTCGTCCGTCCGTCCGTCTGTGAACGTTTGCCTTTTGAACACTCTAGGGCCTTCGTTATTAATCGGATCTTTACGAAACTGTGCCATTGTGTTTATATGAATAAAAGCTCGGACAAGGTCGAAAACCAGCCCGATCGGATTAATTTCACCGGAGTTATAGCCCTTGTTTTGCTGAAAAAAAACATATTAAGCCTTGTGAACACTCTAGCACCTTCATTTATTATTTCATCTTTATAAAAAATGCACAGATTATTAATATCAATGAAAGATCGGACGAGTTAACCAGCCAAATCAGATCAGTAACAGTGGAGTTATTGCCCTTGTTTTTTTCTGAAAAATGCAGTTTTCTGCCTTGTGAAAACTCTAGCACCTCCATTTATTATTTAAGAAATACAATATTTCCAGCGGGTTTATATTGTCCCAGATAAAAACCTGGTGGGCTGGACCTAAAGACCATCGATACCAAGGGCCGTAGGCCCGCGGTTTCAATGAATGTTCAAGTCCCAGCCACCAGGTTTTGATCTCGCACAATATAAACCCGATGGAAATATTTTATTTCTTATCTGAAAAGGATTTTTATGTATTTTGTATGCACATTCTCGAGAGATTGAACATAATACAAACACATTCTCAAAAGGAAGAAAATATACAGCCTTATCGTGTTTTTAACAAGTTCAGTTTGTAGTGCGTACGTAACGTTGCCTTAAAATAACGAAAACGTTGTTCTGAGTGTTTTCCGACGTTGAAATGACGTTCAAACAGTTGAAGGACGTGACGTCAGAGTGTAATATTTTTGATTTTAAACTCCTCACCAGCCAATCAGCATTGAGTAGTTTCATCAACCATGTTATATTTGATCTTTATCAAACTTTCACAGATTGCTAATACCATGGCCAAATGACGATCCTCGGGGTTGACTTGAATACATATGCAGCAACTAGTCGTTTATTAATGAGCCTCGATAAGTATGACTTATGATGCCCTACAAAGATGTCGCAAAGTGTAACTGTTGAATTCGAAATGTCCCAGATCAAGGGATAGTTATAGTCCAGATATATTATTTCATCAAGTTATGTTATTTCATCAAGTTAGATCATGACGGGGATTTCTTTATTTACACTGTCCTGTTTTAATGGTATGACAGTAGGGTAAGTGTGAGGTTTGGTGCCTTCTTGTTTGTCTGTTTGCGTGTTTGTTTCTGTGTTTTGTAGTTGACTGTCCTTCTTGAATGCTACTTTCCCTGTCCGCTTTTTTTATAGTTCAAACCATGCACATCAGAAGAAAGAAAACATTTACAATTGAGTTAAAGCGGAATAACCAGTATCTTTCTATTTTTAAACGGTATACATATCATATAAAATATAGGTTAAATATGACTATTTGTCTTTTATTTTGTGTAAGATTAAAACAGTTTACCTTAAAAACGCCTTTATATTGTCAATAAATTGGACATTTGTTAGACATTTAGTCTGAGATAATTAACTTATTGACTTATATTTCTGTCATTTATTATTTGCTTATAAATACTAATTCCCATAGCGACAATTAAATGTTGATTATTCTGCAAAAATGTTCATAAAAGCAGTCCAAGAAATATGAGTTAAAATATTTTTTACTTAAGTTATATTAAAATATACTGGTTATGCCCCTTTAACAGTTATGCATAATAGGGACATTGGTATTTTTGTTACACAAGAATCAATAAAACACGTGCGTCTGAATATGTATTGTTTGTTGTCATCATTTTCAGTGTACAACAGACGTGATGCTATATCTTGAACATGATATCAATATCATGAGGTATCTGTCTCTTAACACCACTTTCTATAATAAAGTGCTTGAATGGTTTTAAACTTCTGAAATGAAATTGCCAAAGAGTTCGAGAGATTCATCCACCGTATTGGGTGCACGTAGCTGCCTTTGACGCATTTTACACATATCGGCGATTTCGTCAGAGCAACCCATTGTCAACCCATTGACGAAAAAACGCCGAGCGAAATAACGCCACGCGAAAAGACGCCGGGCGAAAAGACGCCACGCGAAATAACGCCGGGCGAAATAACGCCGGGCGAAAAGACGCCTGGCGAAAAGACGCCACGTGAAAAGTCGCCACGCGAAATAACGCCACGCGAAAAGACGCCGGGCGAAAAGACGCCATGCGAAAAGACGAAAAGACGCCAAGCAAAAAGACGCCGGTCAAAAAGACGCCGGGCGAAATAACGAAAAGACGAAAAAACGCCGGGCGTAATAACGAAAAAACGAAAAAACTTCACACGAAATAACGACAATTTAAATGTATACAACGTCGTCTTTTCGCGTGCAGGTTTCTCGTCTTTTCGTTTTTTCGCACGGCGTTTTAACTATTTGTCGTCTTATCGCTCGGCGTTTTTTCGTTAATACGCTCGGCGTTTTTTCGTCTTTCCGTTATTTCGCCCGGCATATCAGCCACCATAATCCTACGTTTATTTGGGAAACTACTTTCTCATAGAACCTTATCTGTACCTGTATTCTGTCCATTGTGGCTATTAAACTTTACTATGTCAATTACAAAACCTTGTTTGACAGGTTAACGATTGTGGTCAAAAACTATTAGAAAGGTGTATTACCTTTATTTACATTAATTACAGACAAAATGAGTTTCAAATCTTATCTACCATAGACATTTCCTTTTTATCTAAACTAACATTCTTTCAACACTTGTTTACAAATAAGTCTTCTTTTTTTTCATTTTAAAAGTTAATCGATCAAAACAATGTGTATGACATGTCCCAAAGTATTATGTTTTTGATGTTTTCAAACAAGTAATTTGTATAAGCAAAAAATTATTAATTTGTTTTATCATATTTCTTTTGCTTTTAATAATACCTAGCTTCCTTAAATATCTAAACAGAATGTAACACATACTAGTTGTATTCAATATTAATTAATATATAGATATATAGATCTATATTTATTTTTACCTTTTTTATTTATTTGTTTAGCTCTGTAAAAATCTATATTAAAACTACCAAAATACTAAATGTTCCCTTTTAGTGAAAATTAGTGAAATTAGTACATACATAATAATTATTTTACTTTTTTGTCATTACGGCGTCTCATAACATGTATACACATAAACATAATGATATCCGCTAATCATTAATGTTCTAACTTCTCTCGTCAGCGATCTTTGACATAACTTAACATATTCGTATAGTTAACCTTTCATAAACTTACAAAAACGATGCTGCATTGTTGGTTAGAGATTATATCATGGCGGGGATTTCTTTATTTACACTGTCCTGTTTTAATGGGATGACAGTAGTGTAAGTGTGAGGTTTGGTGCACCCTAGAACCGGTTTAAACCCCCAGTGGCCTACTTTGCCACTGACCGTTCCAAGGCGGTAGCCCTATTGTCAACCCTTTTGTGTTTGTGATGTCGTTTGTATTTATTATTGCTTTTGCCTTCTTGTTTGTCTGTTTGCGTATTTATTTCTGTGTTTTGTGATTGACTGTCCTCCTTGAATGCTACTTTCCCTGTCCGATCTTTTTATATTTCTTTTAAGTTTGACCAGTTGTTTCACCATGCTTAACCACGTTATATCATTGACAGACTTTATTAACGGCCTACTGTCAGTTAATGACCACATGGTTTCACGTATACTTGTCTTGCCCTTGGTAAATCCGCTAAATTTTACAAATAGACTATACATTTGTATTGCATTTAGACTGGACAATTTTGCATGAATTAGAATCGTCATTTCGATGTGTCTATGTAAAACCTAATTTGCCCCAAATATTATATAGCCTTAAAATTAAATATGAATTTTGAAATTAGATCTAAACTGACTTTTTGATCATGCAGAAAAATGCGTACAAAATATCACTCACCGTTTTTGTCCGTTGACCTTTGCGTTGTGTTTCCCGTTGTGCTTCGCATTGTGTTTTGTTCATTCCATGGCGTTGTATTTGGCGTTGTTCCCTTGCTTCACAAAACTACAAAATATCCCCCCCACCCCAATGGAAAAAAAGAGGAAAAGTTTCCTCAGAAAGACCCCCACTCCTAAAAAATCTAGACTACCTCCCCTGATCCCCATCCCCCACCCCCCCACCCCCCACACACACACCACACACACCTGATATACTACGGTGTGGAATTCCAGTGTGGCAGCACTATATCTGTCTCAAGAATACATTACACTACACATACTCATAAGTCCAGATTCTATTGTTCCATACAGGTGGGTGTCCTATCAATTAATAACATATGGCGGATGGTCTGGATCTCATTTATTTGACTCAGATAGTGATTTGTGGATCTCATTTATTTGACTCAGATAGTGATTTGTAAGTCATATCTAAAATGATCTTATTATAGAATTGAAAAACAGGAATTGTTTGTATTTTTTAATGACATTATTATGGACCAGTGGTATGATTCACCGGAACTCAACCGACCAGAACAGAGAAGAAACACCAGGATGGACTGGAACCCAAAAATGAAATTTACACTATAGAAGTGCTGCATCACACTGAACGTCTTCTCAACAAAAGAGTCATCTATCCTTTGTTTATATTTAAATGGTTGTCTGTGACTGATTTAAATGGTTGTCTGTGACTGATAGTTGCATTATTCTGTCAGGCATTTACAACCAGCATTGGATGGTGACACTAGCATCTTTTAGGAGTGGCCCATTGGGTCACACGCAGATAAAATCATTGGATTGGATTTCTTCAAACCCATGCACTGACGTGAATGCAACTTGCTATCTTGTACAGACGGTTCTTATTCAAGGAAAGATCAGGACAGATGTATGGACTGTGGTATTAAAATCAACAATTATCCCCATCTCTCATCTACTGTGAATCATATTTAGTGTTATCGGATAAATACATGTATATATTTAGTAATAAGTAATAACATAGCAAATATCAACATTTCTGGCAAAAAAAAACAACTGCAAAAAAGCAATTGGAACAATGTATGTATATGTATAGTTAACAATCTTTCAGTTATATCATGACAGTGTCTACTTGAAGCAGTGAGGGAAATGCTCAATTTGACGGTTTATTTTCTTCCAAGCTAGTCTAAAACGGTTTAATCTAAATATATACTTCAATTTATTCTTACCAAAAACTCGGTTAAACCGTCTTGAACATAGGTTTGCCTGTTTTAATCTCCCCGCTCAGTATGAACAATATGGTAAATGCAATTTTTTCCCTTTCAAATTGTACATTGCATTTATTGATTTATCCATTCTTCTTATTATTACTGAGACGCCCCCAGGGGTGGGGAAGGGGTCCATCTTCCTTAGTTCCCTGAAAATATGAGTCAGTGTACCCTTGTTCCCCACAATTTGGCACAAATATGTTTTTTGTTCCCCCAAATTATTTTTTCAATGTTCCCTTGTTCACTAACAATGTTCCCTTGTTCACTAAAAGTATTTCTAATGTTTAAAGATTTGCTAATGTTCCCCAAAATTTATTCTGGCCTACAGTAATTATAGCTGTATCTTATTCAACATTGTCATCTCAAAAACATTGTTTGAAATGGTAACTTTTTGTGATTTTTTTTTTTTTTTTTTTTTTAAATAATATTAGCGAAGCGACGCGAGCGTAAGCGAGCTCATATGGTATCATGCAGGTGAACATTAAACATACCAATCCATTCTTTTGAAAAGTCTTGGGTCATTTACGGTAGTTTATGGGCGACTACAACCGTAAAGTAGCATATTTCGTTACGAAATTAACAAGATATGCATTCGTAGAAATCATTAATAATGGTGGTTTCCAAGCAGAATGCGGTGAAAAAAACATTAAAATCCTTTCTCGAACCCATCCAAAAATGACAATGAAATTGCATTTTTACCTATGTCGCCAGCCCCGTGTGGTTGCCGGGGGCCCCGTTTGGTCAGGGTGCAAAGAATACGGCCACTGCAGATCCCTTTGGAGGGGTAGGCAGAGGGGTAGAATTCCCCCAAATTCATGTTCATTTTATCATTTTTTGTTCATGTTCATTAAAGGTCTTCATCATGATCCCTGCATTGTTTCAGGTGCTATCTCGCTCGCGTCAAAAGAGCAGTGGCAGAAAAACAATAACGTGGCTCCAGCTTAAATGGAGTTTCTACGATAGAATTTGCAGCAACTCTGCAGTTCAGGGTGAGAAGGTTCTAGGCCCATTTTCCATATTTTATCTCGATGTATATGGAAGATGAGCCTGGCATGTTCATGCCTTTTAGGCGCCATATAACCTTTTCATGTGTTGGTGCGCCTTAAAACCCCAATTCAATTCAATTCAATGTCGCCAAAACGGCCATTTACCGGAAGCGTAGCCCAATGTGTTACCTTGTACATTGTTCATTGGCCAAAATTCGTCAACACAATTGACAATTTAATAAAAGTAGTTTTCGTGTCGCAGAAATGTATATGTCTTGCTAATCGATTAGGATAAACAAATGATTTGATAACTACCGTTAAAAAACATCTTTCATTTGTTTATCATTATCGCCATCTCGTTTTCCCGTAAAACCATAAATGCAATCGGAATTCTTCGCAGATTTCCGTATTCGGATCGTCCACTATTGAAAGCCATTGACGGAAATCGACGAGGTTATTCCGTTTTCATTCGTGCCAAACCCGAACAACCTGGCAATTTCCGGAAATGTTACGGAAATTATAATAAAATGACAAGACGTCATTGATTTACGTCATTATCGTATGTCATCACATTATGACGTATGGTCTGTTTGTAAACAATTAGTGAAAAAGGTGCTTATTACCGATCCATCTTTCTGTATTTCTTTCTTTCTTCCTTCCAATACTATTGACGTATTGTACACATACTTTTGATTTTCACAGTTTCGTTTCTGTGTATGAGTTTAGCTGCAGGCTTTTTTTGTGATAACCACAGAAATTCAGCGAGATTTTGAATAGGGTATGTCTCTCCCTGCACAGAGGACCAACGGCTTTACATCCGTAGGGGCTTTACATCCGTAAGAAGAATGACATACTTTCACAGTAACTTTAACTATCTTGCACGAATAAGTTCTAGATCTAATGGAGTGCGTTTTCAATTCTCGAGACGTTAACCTCCGGGAGTCGAACCCCTGACTTTGAACTATATCCAGAGGCAAGTAAGCTAACAACTCTGTCATCGCACCTTTTTTACCGCACATGAATTATGGTCCAGTATGAAAAAATATAACTACTAGTATTTAGAACAACACCAGGTCTAGAGTGACTAAACGATGGTTAGGCCCTAAGATGTTACTCACACTGACAGGGGTAGGAACAGCCTCCTTCTCGAGATCCCAATAAGTTGAATGGAGTGTGGGGGTAGGGGAAGTTCAAAAAGTATTTTTACCCTATGTTGCATATTGGGGCGCTTCGACCTTTTATCCAAAAACGGTTTTAATGAGTTGGGCAAACCGAAATTAAGACATCCTGAAAATTGATAGCAAACTATTGAGGCTAACTGAAGTTATATTTGAGATTTTTTAATTTTTTGCTGTCCCAGCAACACGGCAGATGTACATAATACCCGAAAGAGGGTAATGCAGAATGTAGACAGATATATAGAAATTTACATACAAAAAGCCTCATCTAAATTGATGGCTGTAAAATATTTATTTCTTAACCGAATTTCGAAACTAAAGTGTTTTTATTTACCACTTAAATTGCCAGTTTAATTTGAACTGAAACAGAATGCCTAGATATATCATATATTTAAATAAAAATTGACAACATATATAAATCATTCATCCAATTTTATTAAGCCAATATAAATAATTGTGAATTTTATCCACTCGTATTTCCCACTTCGCCGTCCCCTAGCTTGACCCCTGAAATATTAATATTATGTTCAGATTTGTCCAACATTTTTTCAGCAGCTGTGCTGCAATTTCTTGTTGAGTTTATGTTGAGCAATAAATTATTATTTATGGACAAACCACTCTCACCACGAAGGGAAAGCGTTTCTTCAGACTACCCCCTAGAAAAATCTACAAAATATTCCCCCCACCCTCTTCCCCACTCCCACTCCCACCAATCCGCCCCCACTCTCCTGAAAAGTCTAGACTACACCAACCCCCGCCACTCCAGATTTGTTCGTTTAAAAAATACCGACACACACACCTTATGTACTATGGTGTGGTATTCCAGTGTGGCGGAAGTATATCTGTCTCAAGTCGACTGTAGATAGATACATTACATTACACACAATCATAAGGTAAGAAAAAAATTAGGTGTGTTTCCTATTGCATGGCATGCTATAAAAAAATAGGGTAGGTCGGTAGGCATTTTCTTTTTTTTTTGCTTTTTTTTTGCTTTTTTTTTTTTGGGGCAAGATATTGTGAGATTCTACATGTATTTATCTCATAAACCCCATACAAGTTGATGATATGTAACTGAAATTTTTCTGTGATGTCAGTTTACCTCGATATATTGTGATAAATCATTGTTCAGAACAAATTTTTATTTTTTTTTATATTTTTTTTCATAAAATGTTTTAGGGTCGGTCGGGCCACCGGAAACAGAGGTAATTTTTTTTTGGCCTAAGTCCAGATTATATTGTGCCCATACAAGTGTCCTATCGTTTAAAATATGGCGGATGGTATGGTTTCTAGCTCGACTGATCAGAGATCAGCAGAGCTTATGCCGTGGTGCGGCGTCCGTCCGTCCGTCCGTCCGTCTGTATGTCCGTAAACTTTTATTTGTAGCGACTACTCCTCTGAAACTACTGGATGGATATTCATGAAACTTTGAAAAAAATGTTGCCCATGAAGTCTAGTTGATCCTAGCAAAAATTCATGTTGATGTGAAATCCAAGATGGCCGCCAAAGCTATAAATAGATTTTTAAAATACAAGTTTGTAGCGACTACTTCTTGAAAACTATAAGTGATATTGATACGGGACTTTTTCTAAAATGATCAGCATGACATAATGTTGGTCCTTGTCAAAAATCGTTTTGATTCGACGTTAACCATGGCTGCCAGTGGCCATCTTTGTTTATATAGAGGTATATGGTAAAAACTTGTAGCGACTACTTATCTGAAACTACTTGGCGGATTTTCATGAAACTTTACAGGAATGTTGCTCTTGATGTCTAATTGATTCTAGCAAAATTTCAGGTCGGCCAGAAATTCAAGATGGCCGCCACAGCTAAAAATAGATTTTTAAAAAATAAGTTTGTAACGACTGCTTCTTGAAAACAATAAGTGATATTGATATGGGACTTTTTCTAAAATGATCAGCATGACATGATGTTGATCCTAGTCGAAATTATTTTGATTCGACGTTAAACATGGCTGCCAGTGGCCATCTTTGTTTACATAGAGTTATATAGTAAAAACTTGTAGCGACTACTCCTCTGAAACTACTCGACGGATGTTCATGAAACTTAACAGGAATGTTGCTCTTGATGTCTAGTTGATCCGAAAAATTTTCAGACTGGCCGAAAATTCAAGATGGCCGCCAAGGCTAAAAATAGATTTAAAATAAATAAATTTATAGCTACTACTTCTTGAAAACTGTATGTGATATTGATATGGGACGTTTTCTAAAATGATCAGCATGACATGATGTTGATCAAAGTTGAAATTTATTTCGATGCAACTTTAAACATGGCCGCTAGTGGCCATCTTTGTTTACATAGATTTATATAGTAAAAACTTGTAGCGACTACTCTTCTGAAACTACTCTACGAATTTTTATGAAACTTCACAGGAATGTTGCTCTTGATGTCTAATTGATCCCATAATTGTTTTAGGTCGGCCAAAAATTCAAAATGGCCGCCATGGCTAAAAATAGATTTTTAAAAAAGTTTGTAGCGACTACTTATTGAAAACTATAAGCGATATGGATATGGGACTTCTTGTAAAATGATCAGCAAGACATGATGTTGATCCTTGTCGAAAATTATTTTGATTCGACATTAAACATGGGCACCAGTGGCCATCTTTGTTTACATAGAGTTTGTGTAGTAACAATTTGTATCGACTACTCCTCTGAAACTACTTGACGGATTTTCATGAAACTTCACAGGAATGTTGCTCTTGATGTCAAGTTGATCCTAGCACAATTTCAGGTCGGCTGAAAATTTAAGATGGCCACCACGCATAAACATAGATTTTTAAAAACAAGTTTGTAGCGACTACTTCTTGAAAACTAAGTGATATTGATATGGGACTTTTTCTGAAATGATCAGCATGACAAGATGTTAATCCTTATCGAAAATTATTTTGATTCAACATCAAACATGGCTGCTAGTGGCCATCTTTATTTACCTAGAGTTATATGGTAAAAACCTCAACTTCTAGCGACTACTCCTCTGAAACTAAATCTATCAGTAGAGCTTCAAGGTCACTGACCTCTTGTCATTTGTTTGACTCAGATAGTGATTTGTTAGTCATAACTGAGGTATGGTAAAAATTACCTCATTATAGAATTTAAAAACCGGAATTGTTTGTATTTGTTTTATGACATAATTATGGACCAGTGGTACGATTCTCCGGAATGCAACAGACCAGAACAGAGATGAAACAACAGGATGGACTGGAACTGTTTTTCAGTGAAAAGCAACAATGAGATTTACACTACAGAACTTGAGAAGGGCTGTATCACACTGAATGTCTTCAAGAAAAGAGTCATCTATCCTTTGCTTATATTTAAATGGTTGTCTTTGACTGAAAGTTGCATTATTCTGTCCGGCATTTACAACCAGCATTGGATGGTGACACTAGCAACTTTTAGGAGTGGCCCATTGGGTCACACACAGATAAAATCAGTGGATTGGATTTCTTCAAACCCATGCACTGAAGTGAATGCAACTTGTCATCTTGTACAGATGGTTCTTATTCAAGGTAAGATCAGGACAGATGGACTGTGGTGTTAAAATTGAAACAATTATCCCCATCTCTCATCTATTTGTGAATCATATTTAGTGTTATCGGCTAAATACACAGGTCATAGTTTGCATATATGTAGTAATAAATAATAACATAGAAAATATCAACAATTCTGGCAAAAAGAAAAAAAGCCTGTAAAAAGGCAACTGGAACAATATATGTATAGGTATAGTTAACAATCTTTCAGTTTAGTTAATCACGACAGTGTCTACTTGAAGCAGTGAGGCAAATGTTCAATTTGGCAGTTTAGTTTCTTTTAAGATTAGTAGTCTAAAATGTTTTAATCGAAATATATACCCCAACTCATCATTATCAAAAACTGTCTTGAACATATTTTTGCCTGTTTTAATCAGTCCCCTCTCAGTATGAAGAATATGGTAAATGCAGTTTGTCCCTTTCAAATTGTACATTTAGGCCTAATGCTTTATCCATTCTTATATTTATTATTGAGGCCCCCCAGGAGGGGGAAAGGAGTCCATCTTCCTTTTCCCTTGAAAATATGAGTTAGTGTTCCCTTGTTCCCCACAAATATTTTGCTTTGTTCCCAAAATATTTTGTTGCCAATATTACCTTGTTCTCGAATGGTTAACGACGTTGCGTTGTAAACCTTCGCCTCTCACCGCTGCAGGTTCGAATCCCACTGGGAGCTCGACTTGTAAGTGAGGAAGTGTCGATTCTTACGATGACGGGAGGTGTACAGTACTGGTTCTACCCAGGAAAAGTGGGTGGTCTGCCTCCACCACAAAAAAAATCGACCGTCATATAAAACCTTGCATGTGTTGAAAATGACGTAAAAAGTGATACAAACAAAAAAACTTGTTCTCTAAAATTATTTCTAATGTTTAAAATATTTGCTTATGTTCCCCCAAAATTCATTCTGGCCTACAGTAATTATAGTTGCATCTTATACAACACTGTCATGATTTTTTTTTTATATTAAAACTAGATGTTAGATTTGTATTTCCTGTAAAAATGAGAAATAGGGTCCTATAGAAACCACAGCATCCGAACGCAATGGTATCGTAGGTCTGCACTGTACTGCAAACGAGTCATGTTCCCTTGTTCCCTAACAATATGTGTCAATGTTCTCTTGCTCCCTGAAAATAACAGCCATTGTTTTCACCAAATATAAATGGCCATGTTCCCCAAAAACCCTGAGAGGACCTCATTATTGAGTTGCTTTCAATTTGACAAGTTATTTGTATTGTTCTTTCATTGATTTTTATCTGTTTAAACTTTACTTCCACATTTTCTGTGCTCGCCTCAAGGTTTTACCTTAGTTCATATTAGCGAGCATAGCTAGCGAGAAGTGCCGAAGGCACTTCGAGCGCAAGACAGCTAGCGAGAAATGCCGAAGGAACTTCGAGCGCAAGCGAACTTTACGGTAAAGGGAGAGAAAAAAAGAAAGAAGATAATTGCTAATCTATGCTTCTCGATTTTGATGGTAAATCGTCGTTGTCACGCTTTAAGCATTTCTAACGCAGACACCGACTGCCACTCTTGGAGTTTTAGTTTCGAAATTCTGATTTGTTTTTTTTTAAAACAGTTTTTTGTGCAACGTTTCCGTAATGACTGGTTAGAGTAGAGTTTCAGAAATAATTTGAAAGGCTCTCCGACTCCTTGACAAAGTCCTATAGAATATGTGCAGCAGAATATGTAAAGGGTTAAAATGCGAAACTGAGGCTTTGTAGAGAAGCCGTCATTTTCCCATTGTGTCCTCCAGGTTAGCTGCGATTCTGCCTATCCTCGATCATCCAGACCTCCCGCGAGACTTCTCTCAAAGAAGTCCATACGATGGTCTGGAGTAAAGCTTCTTTAAAATTTGTGACATCAAAACGAGGTGTGGACAAAAAAAAATCACCGGCCTCTGATTGGTCAACTTCAGTTTGTTATGGAATTCTATGGGAATCACCCCCTACGTTACGACGGCGTCAAAAATTACGTGACGTTACACGCAATGTTGTGCAATAAAATTATCCCAAACAAAGTCAGCGGAGCACGATTAATGCTAAAAATTAAATTTTAAACATCATTTTGTAAGATTATATTATGTTTTTAGAGAAACTACAATAAATCGAAGTTTATTGTATATTTCATAAGGACGTACAAATATCCCATTCTGTGGGAGCGCCAGGAACTAATTATTCAGCATTTTTGATCATTTTGATACTCCGCTACAGGGATTCTTTTTTGTGAACAGTGCCGGACTATTTCATTGAAAAATCTCAAAACGCCGCCATTTTTTTTTGTACAACTCGCGATTCAGACTGCCGTTATCGATTTTACGCGTACCTCTGTTACTGGAGAGGACGCCTTTGTAAACGTTCTGCGTCAGATTACGTCATACGTAGAATTTGTTGACACGCTGATAAAAGTTGAAACAGGCGAGTTGTAGGGTATTTCGTGGAACCTGATGTTACACTGCAGTGTGTTTACGTAAACAGGGGCGTACCTGGAGCATTTTGAAATGTACGCCAGATATGAGAAGCGTAGCTGCGAACCGAGCAGCGACGCTGCGAGTGGGTGTAGGTGTGGGAGGGGGACAACATTTTGAAAATTAGGAGGCAAATGATGCGTTCTCAAGCTATATTTCAGCGTTAATATTGCATTTTGAACTTTTATTTTTTTACTTTTGCTGACGAATTGTACGCATTGGCGTACGTGCGTATGCCTAGATACGCGCCTGGTAAGGAATGAAACAGTTTGACTGTCGTAGAACCCTGCAGATAAATAACAAGTAAGTTTAGTTATAAATTGCAACTCGTTTTTCTGCATGTTTTTCTGCATAATTTCTTTGATTATTTTTTATGCGAAGCACATGCATGTTTCCATGCCATGGCATGAATTGTTCACACAATTTCATTTTTAAACGTTGCGGTGGGTAAAGACCTCCTGAAATAAACTTAAAACTGAGTGAATTTATAAACCCTAACAATTCGCATGATTGCGAGGATCAACCTTCTCTTTTGTGTGCGCGTGGGTGATGATTTAAATCGGACACTCACAAAATCTCTCCTCCAATTCTGGCTCTACCTCCCGACCCCAGCCACGACCAAGATTTCTCCCACACAGTGACATTCACTGGTATGGCTATGACGGGGAATACCTATGATGGGCAGTGTCAAACCTCATAACTTGACGTGTGACCAATGGATATTACAACAACAACAACCATTTCAAAACATCTGTCCCTGCTCACCCCTCACTCCATACTAACTTAAACTTTCTTTTGAATTTGCTTTACTCTGACTCTGCATCACCCAGTTACCACAGTCTGGCACAGGGTTAGAATAATCGAGGTGTTTACTTATTTACATGGCCTGCCATTTCTTGAAGGAAAAAAATCGGCCGACCATAACCTAATTTATTTTAGATGACCTGCCATTTCTTGAAACAAAAATTAGAGTAAAACCGACCATAACTTTTTATTTTACATGGCCTGCCATTTCTTGAAAAAAAAATAGGCCGACCATATCCTATTATTTTACATGGCCTTCCATTTCTTGAAAAAATAGGCCAACCATAACCACGAACAAGTTAGTGTCATAGCCAACATGTTTTATACCAACCTATGTTCTAACAAGCTTACTGTAAATTATAAATAAAATTGAATCCTCAATGAAATATTCAAATTTTAGATGATAGTTATGTAGAGATGTGTTTATATAGTGTTTCATTTATTTCCATAGGGAGACATGATGCCTGCATGACTTAAGAACCAAATACATATTCTGATCTGACATCCGCTGTGACTCTTGGTCGGACGAGTTGACTGTTGAGGTTGAAGGAAAACTAAAAACATGGATTTCATAGAGGTTTGTATGCAGGTCTTATTTATATGGTGAAAAAAGCATTTCAAATCATGATGACAATAATATATTTAGGAAGAATTACCTCAGGAAATTGCATTGCCCATTCGTGGATTTTTCCCCAATTTAGGCCAAAAGGCCCTTTCCCCAAAACTGGTAAAAAGGCCCTGGCTCAAAAATGATTTTCTTTTGATTTACATACATGTATTTCAAGTCATATCTCTGGGCTCCAAGGCTCATTAAATAGCAACATTGCATTGAATATTTACATTTACTTTATTTATTTATTTTCTTTGAAAAGAAATAGCGTTCATTTCAAATAAACTTTATTTTTCAAGGAGATATACACACACACACACACACTGTAAATACATTGACGGTAGTGGTCTAGCTCTCTGTAACAGAGTCATGCATGGGGGACTTAACTTATACATTATCATTTCTCGTTTATGGGTATTTTACTAACGTAAAATAAAAGGAAAATGCTGACAACTATATTTCTATAACTGGTAAAATTTAGGCATTAAATTATACATGTATAATGCGTTCAGCAGATGAAACCGGGGGTTCATAAGTGGCTAAGTGACACTATCCGGATATACCAGGACATGATTTATATTTGAACTTCTGTTATCTAAAGACGTAGGATGCTGTTGTTTCCTCATGACGTCATTCCTCATTCAGCTTACGTAAACTAATAAACTATACGAAGTTTGACACGTGTGTGTTGAAATAAGTAGCACGTGTAACAACTCAACACACACGTGTTAAAGTTCGTATAGTTTATTACGTTGAATAGCAAAGTGATCGTATAGTTTTATTAAGACCAAATAAAATTATACCTGAGTTTACTGTAACCCGACCGACCCGCTGAAAACACCCCCGACTCCTTTTTGTTTATTGAATTATTTTTTTTTTTTTTTTTTTAATAATAATTATGTTCACGCTATCACGGCCGACTCATGTGCTCATTGTCCTGCTGTTGGAACTGACCCTCTTCCGGACTTGCGAAAAATAAATTAAACTGTTTTACCCCTTTGCAATAATTGCAAGTGATTTGGAAAAGAGCCAGTTGTTGCCATGCCTTTTGGGAAACAATAACACATACACAATTTCATATTGTTATCTATTGTAGTTTTTAAAATACCACATTTTCCCATTCATCAAAGCTCATCGCCACCTTAAATTAACTTCGCCAAAAAATAAAATAAAAAAATAAAATAAAATAAAATGCCTACCTACCTGCCCAATTTTTTTCAGCAATGTTACAGTAAACACAGGTATAATTTTATTTGGCCTAAACAAGTAATTGTTGATGTAAGCAAGTTCAGTTCAAAACATAAAGTTAATCAGTTACTTCTGCAACAGAGTCAGATTCAGTTACTTCCTAACTCTAACAACAATCGTGTTGCCGTAAACACCAGCAATGTTCGTAATACCGAACCGTTCTTTATCGAACTAAGATCCTAACCGACAGCCCTAACTGCTGTGTCTCTGCCGCTTTATGCAGGCCAGTATATACTAACAGCATCCTCATGCATAAATATCACTTTCATCCGTGCCATTGAGAGTGATGTGAAAGAAAGTATATTTGCTTGTTTCGTACTCAAAGTCAATAAAAAAAAACATCAATTGAGAAGTTGAAGAAATACATATTTTTATTGAACATATTAACCATAACCATACATAACCAAGCATACATGTCGATGATGAGCTATGTTTAAAAAAAAAAGGTTCCCAATTGAAAGATTGAAAAAAAAATGGAGCGAACGTGTGACAAGTATTGAGTAGAAAAGGTTTAAATGCATTTAGTTGACCTTGGTGTACATAAATAGTATTAAAAATACTTATAAAATGAATGTTTTACTTCCCCCCCCCCCCCCCCCCCCACAATTTGTATGAACAATCACGCTAAAATTTCCAGTTGTGATGGTGATGATATGTGTTATGGTCCCAAGGAATAGAAAGAAAACATTGTCTGGCGTCCGGCACACTTTAAAGGGACACACGGCAATCTTGATTGTTTAAAACTCGCGGCGTCCAGTTAGTTTTTCTACATAACTTGCATTTGTCCAATCATTAATATCAGTGTTTTTTTCCTTATATACGTGGTACCGAAAAACGGTACCATTCCGAAATTGCTTTTGTGTGATAGTGAACTATTTCCAATTTAAGGCAAAATGATGCGATTTTTCCTAATTGAATGGGTACCGGTACCATTCCCAAAAGGGTGAAGAAAAATCACTGTAGTTATAAGAATAATATTAAGCAAATTGTCATTGAATATTTCTGTCCTGAGACCAAAAAAAAAATACCTGTGTTTCCAATGGCCCGACCGACCGACCCTATATTTAAGGGGCCGACTCTAAAACTTTTTATTATAAAAAAAAAAAATTGTCTTAAACAATGATTCATCACAATATATCGAGGTAAACTGACATCACAGAGAAACTTTCAATTGTATCTTCAACGTGTATGGGGTTTATGAGATAAATACATGTAGAATCTCACAATATCTTGCTCCAACAATTTTGCCTGATTATAGTATAGTAGGAGGCTAAAGGAAATCCTAGCGCTAGCCTAGTGTACCAATAATATATTTAAACCTATGGAAGAATAACGAAGAAAAAATAAAAACACAAAATTTTATTCAATGTATGCAAGCATGATTATACTGGATTATAAATCGAGAGTAATACTTGATAAAAACTTCCAAGATTGTCATGTGTCCCTTTAACCTACAACCTAACTTTGAAAAGCATGTTTCATCATCTATCTTGCATGACCTATTTATCATAATTCACTAGTGTAATAGATTTGCAAATGAAGGTCAAAATGGTCTTATCCATTCAGCTTGGTTTGCAATCGGAATTGTGGACTTCGGGGGGAAAACACGGTATTGTGATTGTTGCAATGTTTTTAATAAAATTAGAATTTAAAAGATCTATCATGTTACCGATTTATTTATAAACAGTTAGCTACTGAATGACATATTGTTCATTACAGTTTATAAGCTAACGTCAAAGAAAAATGGAAATTGAGCATACCGGGTGGAGAAATTGAATGGTTGAACTACATTTTATAAAAAGAAGTCGGCAACAAATAAAATAGGCAACTATTCAGAACGCGTGAGAACATTGAACGTATGCATGTGAGCGTGATTTAACACAAAAATGCGTGTCTGACGCTCAATAGCGAATGCGTGAAACTTGACAGGTATGTGTTCACTGTACGATTGGTAACCTAACGGACCCCTTCCTATAATTTTAATCCCAATCGACATGTTTACAAGTGAGAAGGTGCCGATGCTTACGGATGGTAGGAAGTATACAGTACTGGTTCTACTCAGGACACATACACACACACACACACACACACACACACACAACAAAAACCGACTCATATATAGCCTAAAAATGTGCTGAAAATGACGTAAACACCATTCAACCAACCATCAACCTATACCTCGAAAATGTGTCCATTGAACACGGATATTCCGCTTTATCGCAGTCACAGATACACAAGAATTAATAGTGTGTAAGTAGGTCAAGCTCATTCTCATTGACATTTTTAGTACGAACATGTTTTTCCATGCCATTTGAAAGTTGTATGATTTACTAAATGAGGAATCAAACGACCAGACAATGGTAGCACTATATGCCATGCCCGCTTTCTTGGAGGGGTATCTAAACAAGGACGACCTTACCATCAGAGTATTCTATCCATTTTAAGTGCTGTCACTGGATCCGAGACTGAGTCTGGGTTGAGGCACGATTGTTTTAACACATGTTTTATTTCATTGGGATCATGCTAAGACCCATTTTTGTGTGATTAGACATTCAGGCATTCAGGGCAGAGTTTCATGGTAAGGGGTAGGCTAGATGTTGTTTTTTTAAATCAGAATGATGATACCTGTAATTGATTTGAGTCAGAGGCCTCGGTAATACAGTGGATAAGTGTTGCACCTAAGAGCTGGGCTCGACCCCTGGTGATGGCATGTCTGATGGGAATATTTATCTCCATCTCATCTCCATCTGAGGTTGTTGTTCTAATCAATAAACCCATAGTTCATATTGTTTGAGTCTATAATCCAAATGACCTTACAGACTGTCAGTCATATACATGTAAACCCATAACCATATTTTTTGGGGTGGGGAAGGCGGGAGGGGTGGGTGTCGTCGGAGGGATAATAGCCTATGGTGTTTTTTTTAAAGGGCTCTCCGATCAAAAACAAACAAACACATATAACCACACGCATCCTTAAGAATTGAGATGACAAAAATTGTCCGCGTACATCTTTTCACCCTTTGAAAGTTTTAAAAACCCATGTGACGTCACATTTCTTGTAACTTGTGGTGTTGGAATGTGGACTTCGGGGGGAAAACACGGTATTGTGATTGTTGCAATGTTTTTAATAAAATAAGAATTTAAAAGATCTATCATGTTACCGATTTATTTATAAACATTTAGCTACTGAATGACATTTTGTTCATTACCGTTTATAAACTAATTTCAGAATTTATCACGCAGTGAGCAGACCTTTGTTTACTCATATGCCGTGTAACACCACTACACAAAAAAACGCGTAAACTGGTGACCAAACGTTTTTTTGGGTAGCAAAGAGTACTTTTTTCAAATTTTCTTGAAAATTTAAATACTGCTAGAGGAAGGATTAAACTCATCGTTCATGCTCTTGTCTTTTTTCTCGCTGTTAAATTCTCCATAAAAATTGAATTACAAAATAAAAATAACTGAAGTCGATCGATAAACGGTCGACATTTTCTTATTTCACTGCTTTTTTATCGGAGATAATTTTTACAATAACACAACATATAGACGGCACATTTTTTAAAATGTAGAATATGAAAATAATGGTTATTTTATAAGGAAATGGCTTGTATAAATTCTTTATGAATTTTAATAAATTAATTCACTCCTAAGTGACGCAGATTGCGTACGTCTGGGTGACAGAGACTACTATCATCCAGACACACTCAAGCTTACTGCGAGCGCTAGCGAGCGTCTGGACTCACTGTTTTTTTAAAAATTTGACCGATAGACGGCGCCAACCGTCAAAACTTACTGCGAAGTGACGTCTAGACTGGTCCCCTGACGTCCTTGACACATCGTCGCCAAATGCCAAAATACATTCTTGAATAGTTACGATTGGACACCAGTCTACGTGACGTCTAGCCTCGGTCACACGGCCCGCTTCTGATTTCTTCGTTACGCTATGCTACACGGATCCAGAACCAGGGCCTGAGGAAATTACGACGTTTAAAATCACCCTCTCGTTTTGGGCGATTTTGGCGAGATTTGAGAGATTCAACGAGACTTTCCAAACACTTATTTCTAAATTAATTTCGTAATAATTTCTTACTTTCAACTATTGAGAAGCAGCATGTGACGTTAAAAATGGTAACAGGTGCATCAACAATTGACGTTGTACGTTTATTTACAACATGACGTCAAGCAAACGTCAACTTTATGCACGTGAAAAAAACGCGCGAATAAATTGGACTAATCGCTAGTGGGCGCTTTAATTGGCCTAATCTGCCCAGACCGATATCTGCAAGTAAGACGTATGCATGATACGGTCTAGCTGGCCGAGACTATGTGCCGTCATTTTGACTGCAACATAAAAGTGCACGTTGTATTACGCGCAACATTAGGTCTCACACCTCTATTATCTCCCTTGAAAGCTCACGGACCTAGAGACAAAAGGAAAACAGAAAATAATTCTAATTTTTTCTCCATTTTAGGCAATTTTTAATTTGACAAAGAGGTTTTTCTTTGCTTCAGCATGAATCTGCAGTGTAAAAGACTGATGATACAGAAAATCCCACGTTGATATGAAGTTGCATTCAAAATTCATAAGCATTTGACCGAAGCACCACAAAGTCAGCTAGATAGTGTATGAATTTGGTATTTTTCATAGAGGTTGCATAAATATGAGCGAGGAAAAAAACCAACCTGGCTAATGTTTGTATTTTTTTGTTTTATTTTACAGATCTTAGCAGTCCTGAAGATATTAAACCAACAACAAGGTCTGCTGGCACGTTTTGAAGGTCATGTGTTGGAAACAGCTATACAGTAACCCTATGGGAAATTAATTGTGGTGTGAGACCTGAAGCAGGACATGGAATTTGTCAACAGTCAACAGAGTTTGCATCGTGATGCAGGTAAGGGACCCTTATTTGGCATTTTTTAAGAACTATTTTTGTGTCAGCATCATTTGCAATGGCAGCTGAGGATATTTTAGATTTTTTTAATAAATATTTGATGATTTTGCAAGCCAAGAGCAAACAACAATCTCGGATGCATGTTTTGGACGAGTCCCAATTTGGTGTGAAACAGACGACTTTGGAAGTCCGAAATATGGCAGACAGCAAATAGTTTTGCCTGATGGGAGTCTACCAGCATGCATGCTCACAGACTAATGTATATTTGCACGCATCAGTTTTTTTTACCCCGTGAATCGGGAGTAATAGACGTTTCCCACCTCTGCCATAACTCATTGTGCATCAGGTCTGATCATCTTTCCTTGGAACCACCAGCTATCAACACCAGTCGCAAGAAATTCAAACTTTGCCATGTTTGCAGTGGTCATGGCCAGTACCATAATTGCTTATTTTAAGGTTAGCTTTATTTCATAGTGGGACGACAGACAGACTTGATCACTGATTTGTGTTTACCCCACCCACCTTGAGTTAATATGTGTTTGCTAATTTTATGCTTTGACATAGGAAATGATTTTTTTGTGTTGCAGATGTTCCCCAGAGGCATGGAATGATTCTAAAACAGTATGTTCTTCTTCTAACAGGTTGTTACTTACCATTTGCAAGAGGAGGTGGTGAGGTGGGTGGGAAGGTTGAAGCTCGTCTAACATGCCTTTCTTATATGTTGCAGATTCATGCTGTTCATCGTACTTGTTAAAGTTCGCGACACGTTTCATGTACCTTGCTGATTTGTACTTCTGTGTCCTTTGGCGGGTTCTGTCGTACTCACTTTTCTTTTGCATACGTTTCAGAGCTGTGAATGCCTTGGTTCGAGCAGGAAGTGGAACTCCAGTGCCACCATCTTCGCCATGTTGGAGTCAGCGCGACCCTCATTTACTCGAAGACCTGCGCTAAACTTACGAGCTTTAGCATTTCGTGGGTAAGTCGTGTCCTTGGGATTGGATGTATTAAAGGCTCGGTTGATTGCTTCATTTTTGTTTGTTGTGCTCTGAAACCTAGTCTTCTTTAAACAGTCATCTCCAAGCCTCAATGATAATATTGCCTCTCTTAACAGCTTTCTGGCCTCAATCGACATGTCAAAATATTTTGCATTTCTGGAATAAAGTCCATCTTCAGTTGAATGGGGGCTTACCGGAGCACGCAAAAGAATGTTTCGAACAGGTTTCTCCGCACTGACCAGAGTAGCAGCTCAGGATCGAATTTATTATACTGGTCTGGAACTTGATCATCTTTTCTAAAACACCATCACAGGCAAGATGTAAATTAGAGATCTCTGTACTTACTCTGTGGCAGATGTCTCGTGCAAAGCGCACTTTCAAGTAAGATCGACCTCTTTTGGTATGCGCCATAAACATGTCATCACTGAAGTTAGTGGATTTCAGCCTGGTACACAGTCGCTTTGACAGATGAGTTGTATCTGCAAGCCTTTCCACGACAACGTCTTTTCCAAATTCAACCTGGGCATCTACGATTCCTCGGTGTGCCTGACTGTCACCATCTGTTGTTAATTTATTGATCAGTAGAGCTCGCTTTGAAGGATGGAGGTCATAAGTCTGTGCGCCTCCCTCCTTTCATTCCCAATTATATCACACTCCTCTATGTTATTCTTTCGACCTCTTTTGAGTTTGTTGCCAATCCTACACCAATGATTTTCTGCCGTGTTGTGTCTGCTCTACAAGTGTTGTGCTGACTTGAGTTGCAGGCTGTTGTGGTGTCCGGTCTCCACCAGATCGCAATCCGTTGTTGTACTGACTGTCGATACTGCATGGTATTGCATGTTCTGCAGTCATTCCACACATTTCATTCAGCAAGCGTAATTCTTGGCGTACACCCTGAAAACCTTGCATTGCTACCTGTTCTGTTTTATCAGCAACAAATTGCTTCGCTTCTGCATGCCGCTTTCTGCAGGTGGTACCGTATGAAGGCATGCTGTTAAAAAACGCATTGCCTGGTTCCCAATTGGTGTGTCCAAAGATGCGGCTGGAAGTGATAGGTTAATGTTGGCAGCTTTTGGTCCTCTCTTACCCGTATTAACTTCCTCGTACAAATGAAAGTTTTTGCTCTGGTAACCACAGGTTGTACAAGTCAGTCTTTCTCTCATGCAAACCCCCATTTTTTGTCGTAGGATAAATCGAACTTCAACTTTTTATTGCACGATGGTCGATGGTTTCGGTGTTGGGAGTATGCCTCATAAAACATGTCTTCAGTCTTCCCGAAGTGAAATAAGCGGTAAGTATTTAATTCCGCTGTTGGGTCCAACATACCGAGCTCTTCCTCATTTGGTCGCGGTCGTAAAATTGTAGAGTTTGGTACGACTTTATCAATGTTTCCAAACACAATCATCCAGTGTCATTGGTGGAGAAAGCACTATCAAAAGTGTCCTTATTAATTCTGCTCACTTTCTGTTTCTTTTCGCTAAGTGAATTAACCCATTTCGAACTGTGCCTCTTGGCTCTCCGGTCACAGTATCCTTTCTTAAACTGGGTGTCTTTCATTCTTTCCTGCGCAGATTTATTAATCTCCATGACACTTGCTGCTGTGTGTTGATCCATTCTGTATCTGAATTGGTAGATCTATGTAAAATCTGAAGTACTCTACTCTGTTTCTTACACAATCTGTTAGCACTATTTATCTATTCAAGCTGAACAGTTTTTCATTTCATCACATCACAAGTGATCAGTTTTGATTGTCGCCGTGGAGTCGAGAATATTTGCATGTCATAAAGTGAGAAAATTGTACGCCAAACATGATCACCACAGGAAATGGTGGTATTTTATTTAGCGTACTTTTCACCATTTTTCAAGTTATTCAACCTGCTGTTTTGGATATCTAAACCATGGAGATATTTCACTCATTGATAAGAATGATATCTTTACACGGTATTATATGTTTTGAATCATTCCAGTTCTCTTTCGGGTATCTGGCATTGATTTTTCTTCATTTGATATCTAGTTGATATCTAAATCTAATCTAGATATCTAGTTTGATATCTAAAATGCATTGGATATCATTAATTTCTATTATAAAATTTGTTATTGATTGATGAAGAAAGTGACATGACTGTGTTATATTTTACATATTCATTAATGACCTTTCATTGTAAAAAAAATGGTCTTGATATCTGGATATCAAATATCTGATATCTGAATAATTTTTTTTATTTTTTTTTAGATATCTAAAATGTTAACGGGTTCAGTGGTTTACTCCACATGTGAAATATAGCGTCTGTTGTGGTTATATTAATAATTTAATTAAAGTTATCAGCATTCTTATTTCAGGTAACTGTTGAATATCATTTTTTTAGTGAAATTAATTATTTTTAGCTCTACTGATCCGACCGTCTGTCCGTCCGTCTGTCTGTCCGTAAACTTTTTTTTGTAGCGACTACTCCTCTGAAACTATAAGATGGATTTTCATGAAACTTTACAGAAATGTTGCCCATGATGTCTAGTTGATCCTAGCAAAAATTTATGTTGATGTGAAATCCAAGATGGCCGCCAAAGCTAAAAATAGATTTTTAAAAAACAAGTTTTTAGCGACTACTTCTTTTTTGAAAACTGTAAATGAGATATGGGACTTTATCTAAAATGATCAGCATGACATGATGTCGATTCGACATTAAACATGGCCGCCATCTTTGTTTACATGGAGTTAAATAATAAAAACTGTACGCGACTACTCCTCTGAAACAACTTGACGAATTTTCACGAAATAAAAACTTCACAGGATTGTTGCTCTTGATGTAAAGTTGATCCTAGCAATATTTTAGGCCGGGCAGAAATTCAAGATGGCCACCACGGCTAAAAATAGATTAAAAATAAATAAATTGTAGCGAGCGACTACTTCCTGAAAACTAGAAGTGATATTGATATGGGACTTCTTCTAAAACGATCATGACATGAGGTTGGTCATTGTCAAAAATCATTTTCATTCAACGTTAAACATGGCTGCCGCGGCCATCTTTGTTTACATAGAGTTATAAGCTCGTAGCGACTACTCCTCTGAAACTACATGACAGATTTTCAAGAAACTTCACAGGAATGCTGATCTAGCTATCAGATACCTATCAGTAGAGCTTTAAGGTCATTGACCTTTTGTTTTTAGAATTTAATCTCGTTACCATGGTTACAGATTATTTTTTTCTTATTTAGGTTACACTGGTTTATCATTTATGGTACCAGCTCATAGAATAATATTGTTTTAATCATACTGTATTATAGCAGGTGACCTAATGGGATTATGGTGAAAATTTCATGAAGATTCAATCAAAAATGGTGGAGTTATAACAAAAATTCTATGTGGGGTATAATCTCTTTATGTACTTTTATTTTGCAGCGAGCACTTGTGTAATAACAGCGATACACTGACTCAACAAATTTCAATTATTTCACTTCTGCATTTGATGGAAGCTTCCTTTTGGTCTTATTTTACAGGTATTGCATAGAGCTATTGTATGTATTGTTGTAAATGATATTGCTTAATTTTTTTTGGCTCTTCAGGTCTCACACCTCTATTATCTCCCTTGAAAGCTCACGGACCTAGAGACAAAAGGAAAACAGAAAATAATTCTAATTTTTTCTCCATTTTAGGCAATTTTTAATTTGACAAAGAGGTTTTTCTTTGCTTCAGCATGAATCTGCAGTGTAAAAGACTGATGATACAGAAAATCCCACGTTGATATGAAGTTGCATTCAAAATTCATAAGCATTTGACCGAAGCACCACAAAGTCAGCTAGATAGTGTATGAATTTGGTATTTTTCATAGAGGTTGCATAAATATGAGCGAGGAAAAAAACCAACCTGGCTAATGTTTGTATTTTTTTGTTTTATTTTACAGATCTTAGCAGTCCTGAAGATATTAAACCAACAACAAGGTCTGCTGGCACGTTTTGAAGGTCATGTGTTGGAAACAGCTATACTGTAACCCTATGGGAAATTAATTGTGGTGTGAGACCTGAAGTTCCAATCTGTTGGTGCGCCAAGCCGTCGCGGAGGGATATTTATTTAAAAACGTGACGTCACGCGCAAAGATTTCAGGATGGCGGTCAAAATTACACCAGTGATGTAAATTGTATTCAGCTGACAATGTACAATTATTAGCGCGTGTTAAAATCAGTGACTTAACAGTAGTAAATATTGACATTATTTGCAGACGACTAGTGACAATTTCTGAAAGACTCGGATTGCTTTCAGAAACACTTTTGTGAGTTGATGTTGAGCTAGTTTAAATGATTAATTATGGACAACTCGATTACAATTGCTTTCACTTCGTTATCGTAAGAACACGTTTGTGAGTTTATGTTGAGCAAGTTTAAATGATTAATTATTTATGGACAAACCACCCTCGACGCGAACGGAAAGCGTTTCTTCAGACTACCCACTAGAAAAATCTACAAAATATCCCCCAGTGTTTTTTTATGTGTTTTGTGAATGCAGCCTGTGCCTGTGCCATTGTGAAAAATAGCGGCATTTTTCTAGAAATTGTGAAAATTGTGAAATATTATAACAGAAGAAAAAGAAACTTTTTTCACTTTTAATTTCACAGTTTAATATCCCTTGGTTTTAAGTTTTGTTTTTGGTAAATACAGACTAGTTTTAACACCAGCGTATATTAAGACTAGTATCCTTATTGGTCTGTATTTACCCTAAAAAAAAAAAAAAAAAAATTTTTTTTTCAGATTGTGAATTTTTTGGATATAATTGTGAAAAAAGTATACTTTTTGGCATTGTGAATGAGGCCGAATAACGGCCCCAAATAAGGCATAAAAAAAAGACTGCGGGCCCCCCCCCCCCCACCCCTGAAAAAAAGAGGAAAAGTTTCATCAGACAGACCCCCCCCCCCCCCCCCCCCCCCCCCCCCCCCCCCCCCCTCTCCTGAAAAGTCCAGACTACAAGCCACCCACCGCTACCCAGCCAGCATGGCCGTATCGGATAGATATCGGTAATTGGTCGGAATGTCGGCAGATCGGCCCGATGTCTATCCGTTATCTGTCATGGACAATCGGGTCGTTATGCAGACTGCCGCTCTGTTACCGATATCTATCCGATATCGGTACTCTATCCGATATCGGTAACAGAGCGGCAAGGACCGATGTCCATCCGTTATCTGTATATAGGACACGTATATCGGTCCAACATCGGTCCGATATAGGCTTGCTGACTGGGTTTGTGTGTTCTTTTTATGATCTGCTGATACAGATGTCGGCTAAATGCTGGCTATGCAGACGTCGGGCCGATGTAGAGCCGATTAATTCAATACTTTCCATTTTTTGATTTTTTTTGTTTGTATGGCACGCTAAAATGATTGTTCAATGCATTAATCTGAATGAATATAGCACATTTCTTCTAATGTCTATTATTATATCTCAGGCCAACGTCAGGCCGACGTAGTTTGTATTATAGATTATTGAATTTGTATGGCTAAATATTACTTGGAATGCGTTGTTTTGGCAAAGACGACGAGCTTGCGAGTCGTCCTGCGCCAAAACAACGAGTTCCAAGTAATATTTAGCCATACAAATTCAATAACCTTTTTATAGTATACTTTCATATTGTTTTCGATCAATTGTAATTGTATGACTTTTACTTTTCATTGTATTTGTGTTATTTTTATAGCTTTGATGAAATTCCTATCTTGTCATTCAGTTTCATTTTGTGTTGGCGCAGGACGACTCGCAAGCTCGTCGTCCTTTGCCAAAACAACGCATTCCAAGTAATATTTAGCCATACAAATTCAATAACCTTTTTTTAGTATACTTTCATATTGTTTTCGATCAATTGTAATTGTATGACTTTTACTTTTCATTGTATTTGTGTTATTTTTATAGCTTTTGATGAAATTCCTATCTTGTCATTCAGTTTCATTTGTGTGGATGACTATTTTGCGCGAAAACGACATCGACGTCGGATGACGTCAATATATTTCTAAAGTTTGTTGTTAAAAACGGTGGGTGAGTGACCATTTCTAATTTTTTTAACAATTTCTGCATAAAAGGTTGAGAAAAAAAACACGTATTCTTTGTTGACTCTATAGAAGGATTCCGTTATTTTATTTGAAAGTAGTTCCTTATTTCTATTTCGCCGCTCTTAGCAAGCACGAGAAAAAGTTCCGGTGCAATATCAATGTGTGCAATATCGTAGAATATTGCACACTTAGCTCAATGCAAACTAAACGGGACAATATGAAAGTATACAATAACAGTTGATACCATATATCGGGCCGCTATCTGTCCGATATAACATGCCATAAATCCATAAAGGGAGGTAATGACATGTCATTTTGAATATTGTATATTGATTGTTAATGTGAACAGATATTCCACGTAAATGTCACTTTTACATTGCAAAAACATTGCAAAATGATGCTACCTACATTCACAAGAGTTTTAT